>JXCR01135154.1:55921-102019 GCA_002079205.1 Phalaenopsis hybrid cultivar
TGCAGAAATACATAGTATCAGGTGGCTAGAGAGCAACCCAATTTGGTTTTGCCTCTGCCACTGGTTCTAAGAAAGGAGCAAGCTAATAAGTTCGTAAGATAATTGTCATTGCCAGTAGTAACCAATGTATCACCCAATATGTTCCCGAGCTGGAGTCGGCCTCCATTCTTCTTCTTCCTCCTGGATTAGACCTGTCATTCCTCTTCCAAAGATTAGCCCACCTGATCTTGTTCAAAAGTGTGCTAGGGATGTGCATATTGTTGGATATTAGAAACAATTACATGTTGTACCGACTGATCTGTTATTGAATCAAAGGAGCACTCTCGTGTGTCTTGGCATGTGAGTGAGTCTTCAATAACAATGAGTGGTATGAGCACAACTGGATCTGTAGTTGTAGTATGTTGTTCTTTTTCAGGAACTGCGGTGTTGGGAAGAGGATTGGGTTGCATCTTCTCAACAGGGATAGTAGGTGGTTGTTCTTTAGCGATATTCGACCTTAGATGAGGATGCAAACGATAATAAATAGTAGAGTTGTGGCCAAACATACTACAATAAGAGCAATAAGAAGGATGTGGTTCCATTTCAACCTTTTGCCAACACCCGTTGAGCATAGTGTCAATCCATATCTCATCTGGAGCTGGTTGAGTGATATCTCTCTCAACTAACACACACGCCACAAAGGGTCTAGTGACAGCAAGCGTAGGACTATCCACCTTGAGAGGCTTACCGTAAGCAGTTGCTAAAGAGTAGAGGATTTCCATGTTGAACATATGTAATTTTAACCCCGAAAACTTTATCCAAACTAGAATGATACGGGACTCCGCTTTTGGATCAAAATCGATAGTCCACTTCAAAAATTTTCATAAATGATTGTCATTCTTGATGGCTTTTCGAGAGAAGGCATCATGAGATAGCTGAATAAGTATATGTCTACCGTCAAGTATGCCAATGTTCCAACTGCCCAATAGTTTCATAGTATCAAACTCCTTCCTAATGATCTCCAGCTNTCGAAAACTTTATCCAAACTAGAATGATACGGGACTTCGCTTTTGGATCAAAATCGATAGTCCACTTCAAAAATTTTCATAAAATGATTGTCAATCTTGATGGCTTTTCGAGAGAAGGCATCATGAGATAGCTGAATAAGTATATGTCTATCGTCAAGTATGCCAATGTTCCAACTGCCCAATAGTTTCATAGTATCAAACTCCTTCCTAATGATCTCCAGCTTTGGGTGACCATAAAAGAATTTCCCAACTAGAGAGAAACGCCAAGAGGACGCGAGAGTGTCGATTTCAACCTCTGTGAGAATAAGTGCAGACTTCACATTTTTTTTTTCAAGTTTTTTAATTAAAGTGTGATCACCTCCACCTTCAAGAGCCTCATGGAAAGATTTTGGAANCCGGTTTCAACCTCTGTGAGAATAAGTGCAGGCTTCACATTTTTTTTTCAAGTTTTTTAATTAAAGTGTGATCACCTCCACCTTCAAGAGCCTCATGGAAAGATTTTGGAATATTGCATAACTTACCAATAGCAAAACCAGACACTGAACCTGGAGGAGGGGTAAGAGCAGGAAAGTCGTCGGCAAGAGCATTTGCATAGGAACGGAGCGTCGAGGCCATCTCCCTCACAAGACAGGAGAGAAATAGTCTGGCAGGCAAGAAGCGAGCAGACAGGCGAACAGGAAACCTTCTGCCGGGCAGGAAACGCGCAGAATGCGCGCCCTTCTGCGAACAGGAAACCACAAACAGGGAATGCAGATGAAACCGCAGCTCGAAACTCGAGCTCGAAAAGGGAAATAGCGCTGAAGCCCTTTGTCGAAGACGATGAACACAGAGCCCTTCGTCATCGTCGTCGAGCGCAGGAAGTTGGTGAGAAACTGCGAAGCCATTTGTCGAAGACGATGAACGCAGAGCCCTTCGTCATCGTCGTCGAGTGCAGGAAGTTGGTGAGAAACTGCGAAGCCCTTCATCGAAGACGACGAAGGCAGAGCCCTTCGTCGTCGTCGTCGAGTGTGGGAAGTTCGTCGTCGAGCACCAGAGAAAAGATTTACGACCGAAGGAACATTGCGCTAAGGCATTGCGACGGCTCGTCGGAGGTGAACACTTACATCCCTATATATAGATATATTGGAATGTGGGGTAAATAGATGGAAGTGATATTATGACAAAGTTAGGAAAGGAGATGTATTATACTCAAATTTTCTCTTGGATGCATTTTACAATAGAAGGGTTCAATATGAAAGTTCTCAAGTGGACAACAGATTTTAATCCATAAGAGTAATTACCCCATATGGTTCAAATTTTCTAGATTTGAGTTACGTTACTTTAATATGGAAGTGATTTATTATTTTGGAGCTATATATAGTAAGCTTATCAAACTTGATATATCCACTTACAACGTGACAAGAATATCTATGAAAGGTGTGCTTGTTAAGCGGGGCATCACTCTTCCTTTCCCTAATGTTGTTTGGTTGGACAATTCAAATTCTGGATTCTAGCAGACTATGGAGGTGGACTATATGNAGCCCAAACATGACACCCTGCTCACAACAAAATCACAAGGGGTTCCACAACTAGAAAATACTGAAAAGTACATTAGAGACATAAAGAAAAAACCTAAAAATGCAGAAATACATAGTATCATGTGGCTACAGAGCAACCCAATTTGGTTTTGCCTCTGTCGCTGGTTATAGGAAAGGAGCAAGCTAATAAGTTGGTAAGATGATTGTCATTGCCAGTAGTGACCAATGTATCATCCAATATGTTCCTAAGCTGGAGTCAGCCTCCATTCTTCTTCTTCCTCCTGGAATAGACATGTCATTCCTCTTCCGAAGATTGACCCACCTGATCTTGGTCCAAAGTGTGCTTGGGATGTGCAGATTGTTGGACATTAGAAACAACTACATGTTGTACCGGCTGATCTGTTATTGGATCAAAGGAGCACTCTCATGTGTCTTGGCATGTGATTGAGTCTTAATAACAATGGGTGGTATGAGCACAACTGGACCTGTAACTGTAGTTTGTTGTTCTTCTTTAGGAACTGCGGTGTTGGGAAGAGGATTGAGTTGCATATTCTCAACAGGGATAGTAGGTGCTTGTTCTTTAGCGATATTCAACCTTAGATGAGGATGCAAACGATAGCAAATAGTAGAGTTGTGTCCAAACATACTACAATGAGAGCAATAAGGAGAATGTGGTTCAATTTCAACCTTTTGCGAATACCCGTTGAGCATAGTGTCAAACCATATCTCATCTGGAGCTGGTTGAGTGATATCTCTCTCAGCTAACACACGCCACAGAGGGTCTAGTGACAGCAAGCGTATGACTATCCAACTTAAGAGTCTTACCGTAAGCAGTTGCTAAAGAGTAGATGATTTCCATGTTGAACAGATGTAATTTTAACCCCAAAAACTTTATCCAAACTAGAATGATAGGGGACTCCGCTTTTGGATCAAAATCGATAATCTACTTCAGAAATTTTCATAAAACGATTGTCAATCTTGATGGCTTTTCGAGAGAAAAAAACGAATGTAATCGACATCATGAGATAGCTGAATAAGTATGTCTACTGTCAAGTAGGCCAATGTTCCAATTGCCCAATAGTTTCATAGTATCAAACTCCTTCCTAATAATCTCCAATTTTGGGTGACCATAAACCCCATTAGAGAGAAACACCAAGAAGACGCGAGAGTACTGTTTTCAACCTCTGTGAGAATAAGTGCAGATTTCCCATTTTTTTCCAAGCTTTTTAATAAAAGTGTGATTACCTCCACCTTCAAGAGCCTCATGAAAAGATTTTGGAATATTGCAGAACTTACCGATAACAAAACCAGACGTTGAACCTAGAGAAGGGGCACGAGCAGGAAAGTCGTCAGCAAGAGCATTTGCATAGGAACGGAGCGTCGAGGCCATCTCCCTCACAAGACAGGAGAGAAGTAGTCTGGCGGGCAGGAAGCGAGCAGACAGGCAAACAGGAAACCTTCTGCCAGGCAGGAAACGTGCAAAAGGCACGTCCTTCTGCGAACAGGAAACCGCAAATAGGGAACACAGATGAAACTACAGCTCGAAACCTGAGCTCGAAAAGGGAAACAGTGCCAAAGCCCTTCGTCGAAGACGATGAACGCAGCACCCTTCGTCATCGTCGTCGAGTGCGGGAAGTTCGTGAGAAACTGCGAAGCCCTTCATCGAAGACGACGAAGGCAAAACCCTTCGTCGTCGTCGTCGAGTGTGGGAAGTTCGTCGTCGAGCACAAAAGAAAAGATTTACGACTGAACGAACATTGCGCTAAGGCATTGCGACGGCTCGTCGGAGGTGAACACTAACATCCCCATATATAGATATATTGGAATGTGGGGGTAAATAGATGGAAGTGATATTATGACAAAGCTGGAAAAGGAGATGTATTATACTCAAATTTTCTCTTGGATGCATTTTACAATAGAAGGGTTCAATATGAATGTTCTCAAGTGGACAACCGATTTTCATCCATAAGAGTAATTACTCCATATGGTTCAAATTTTCTAGATTTGAGTTACGTTACTTTAATATGGAAGTGATTTATTATTTTGGAGCTATATATAGTAAGCTTATCAAACTTGATATATCCACTTACAACGTGACAAGAACATCTATGAAAAGTGTGCTTGTTGAGAGGGGCATCACTCTCCCTTTCCCCAATGTTGTTTGGTTGGACAATACAAATTCTGGATTCTAGCAGACTATGGAGGTGGACTATATGCTAAATTATTACAATAAATGTAAAATGTTTGAACACACTTTGGATCACTGTTTTATAGTTCATCCAGAGCTAAGGAAAGATAAGAGAGCTGACAAAGATTCAGTTGGCATGGGAGAGGATGGATTGATTGATAATATACCTACTTCTCTTAAACCTCCTCACAATCTGAGGATAATAGATGAACAAAACAGAAATCCCAGGGACTGATGGAGAGAAAATACCTACAACTGAAGGTAACACCGAAGTTGGTTTTCAAGCTCAAACTGATGAGGATCAGGGTCAATCTGCAAGTATAACAGATGCTGATATCCCTAAAAATTATGTGCAGACCACTCTAAACTTAAAAGTCACTAAAGGCAAGCAAAATACCCAACAGAAACAGTACGGTAAAATGGTAGAGAATGCTATCATGGGGGCTGAATTCGCCAGAGTTTCCTTCAAACTTGACTTGGCTGATAGAGGAGGATCTCAGCAGAATTCCTTGCTGGATAATTCAACTGAAAGTGAAACAAATAATGACACCCCCACTGATCTTGATGCGGTGCAGTTTGATGACCTTTTACAAGCAAGGGCAGCTTTGGAGGAGGATCGACTTATTCAAAAATCAAGGAAAAGAAGAGTTAAATGCTCAAGAGAGCTTAAGCAGCTTAATCCACAGGCAGAAGTTTTTTAGTTCTCATATGAAGATAGGCCATCTGGGAAGCCTAAATCCACTCTCCCTAGGGTCACTAGAGGGTCCAAAAAATCTATTTTTAATGATATTTAAATTCCTCATTTGGAATATTAAGGGCATTACTGAGTCTAGTGCCTCTAATAGGTTATAAAATCTTAGCAGGTTACATAAATTACCATTCCTGTCTAGTTTGGAGTCTTTGGTAGCTTTTGAAAACAATATTGCTTATACGACAAGACTGCAATTTTAATCTATCAACTAATACAAAAAATAAAATATGGTTTCTTTTGAAATATTTTGTCGATGTGAAAGACACAGAGACTGATGTGCAGTTCTTGCTGGTTAGAATCAAGTTTAAGTATCTCAATTTTTTACTTACCATTCTTTATGATGGCTGTTGTTGAGAAGCTAGGGGATGGGATTATATGGCTAGATTTGAGGAAACCTGTCAGAAGCCTCGATTAATTGATGGAGATTTCAATATGATCTCTTCAAGCTGTGAGTTGAATTGTTTGACCTGAGCTATCAACCTGTTCTCTGAAACTATTCAGGATGTAACATTATTTGACATGGGTTATTTTGGTACAAATTTTACTTGGATAAGAGACACTCTTTTTCAAAGATTGGATATATATCTTGCTAACACCATGTGGATGGATGCTCATGGCCACTCTAAGGTCCTAAACCTCTCGAAAACTACTTATGATCACTCCTCCATCCTGCTGTCCATAGAGGAAACTAACATACCTCAATCGACACCTTTCAGATTTCTTAATATGTGGGGCTCTCATCCCACTTTCTTGGACTTTGTTAGGACTCACTGGTTCTGTACTCAAGCTGGCAATCCTTGGTTTAGACTCTCGCAACTCCATAAAGGTTTAGCTAGGACCTTAAAAGGCTGGAATTTGGCTACATGTGGCAATGCGCATCATAAAGTACAGCATGCTGAAGATTTGGTGAACCTGAAATAAGAGGTGTTCTCCCATGATAGGATCTCCTTGGAAGAACATACTAAAGCACATGACAATCTCAGTAGTGCCATCACTTTAGAAGAAAGTTAATGTAGTCAAAAGGCAGTTGGTCACCTTTTTGTTGATGGGGATATGAATACAAAGAACATTCATGCTTTTATCAAGAGAAGGAGACAATCTAACGCTATTAAAATGATCAAAAACCAAATTTGGGAATGGATTTCTGGTATATATGATATCATTGAAGAGAGAATTAGCTACTGTCAAGAGTCTTTTTTTGCTCACGCTCAAGGTTTACAACAACTTAATTTGGACCTCTTTCAAGAACACAAACTTTGTTTCCAACCTTTCAACTGATTCATATACCAACTGAGGAGGAGATACATATTCTTGTTTGGGATATTAAAAGCTCTAAGACTCTAGGGCCTGATGAATTTAGTGGCCTTTTTTTTACAAAAGCTGTTGGGATATTATTAAAACTAACCTGAAAGCAACCATTCAGGTTTTCTTCACAAGCCAGGATATCCATAGATACTTTAATTTTTCACTATTGCCACAATCCCTAAGACTTATGCTGCCAATCAATGGTTTAATTTAAAACATATTACCCTATCTACAGTGGTTTGGTGTCTAAGATCATTAGTAAGATTATTGTGGCCAAGATCCAGCCCCACCTCAATAAGATCAACAGCCCTTATTAATCTGCCTTCATCAATAGAAGGAATATTAATGATAGCATTCTCATCTATCAGGAACTAACTTCGGAATTGGACAAACATTGTAGGGGTGGTAATCTGATGCTAAAGATGAACATTATCAGGAACTAACTTTGGCCGTGGACAAACATTGTAGGGGTGGTAATCTGATGCTAAAGATGAACATTAAAAAGGCTTATGATACCATCACTTGGGATTTCATTATTAAAGTGTCTCATGCCATGAGTTTTAATCTTAAATTGTGTTCTATGATTTGGCTACTCCTTGAAAACAACTTTTACTCTATCATAATAAATGTTGAAAAGCATGGTTACTTCAAGGCGCATGGAGGTATAAGACAAAGTGATCCTCTTATCCCACCCTCTTCATCTTGGCATTTGATTACTTATCTAGGAGTATACAAGACCTTTTTCACGGTAAAGGGAACAATCAGATTTCCCATTTGTCTTATGTAGATGATCTCATAGTTTTTACCAAGGAAAACAAAACTACTATAAAAAAGGTGTGCCATTTATTTCAACATTTTGAATAGGTGTCCGGGATGGGGCGTAACAAAGGTAAACGTGAATTCTATGTTGGCAAAGCTACCCTCTGGATAGAAGGCTTTGGATAGCTGGGTTTATTAGTTTTTCAAGAAGCTGCTTGCCCATTTCTTATATCAGCATTAAAATCAGTAGAGGAAGAAGAAATACTGCCTTTTTGAGAAAATCTTTCTGACGATAACTGTTAAACTTTAATCTTGGGAGAATAGTCTTCTTTCTCTTGGAGGCAGCAAGCTCACTTTACTCAAAAACATCCTTACAACTATCCCTCTATACTCCATACAGGTTTTAAAAATGCTTAGGACTATTATTTTGAGATTGGAAAGTGTATTTAACAAATTCCTTTGGAGTGGGAATTCATCTAGAGTTTATTGGGTCGGATGGAAGAAGCTTTATAAGCCAATTACTAGTGGTTGATTGGGGTTTCGATCACTTGAAGAATCTATGAAGATCAACTTTATGATGTTATGGATTAAATTTTGGGTTGGCTAGTCTCTTTGGGCAAATCTGATGAGGGGAAAATGATGTGGTCAAGCTCACACCTCGCCTGTGTAACTCAAGTTACTGATTAAATAGTTTGGAAGGAAATGCTTCACCATAGAGCTGCAGCTGAAGAGTTTATCAACCAAATATTATTCCGGTGTTATGAGTATAGAAATTAACATTGTAATGAAAGTATTATTTCATTTATTGAGTTAATGTAAGAAATTTGAAAATGTGACTATTGTGTGCGCTTGCTTCCCATATGGTCATTATAAAAATGAAATACATATTGGAATCACATACAACCATTACATTTTGTCTTGGTAAACCACAACATCCAATGTATGCAATTTTTTTAGTATTGAGCACGCATGCATCCACATGTGTTCCATCAATTGTTCAATGCAATTCCAATACAATCCTAATTCATTGTAAGATATCGAAGTTATTGCGTATAAGTAAATTTTGGAAAAGATGAACATAAGGATCTATCTTAAAATATGGCATATTAATTTGATCTTGTGAAATCTCTATAAGGGTGCTTTGAAATTTTGGGTCTTCAGGTCTAGTAACTTTTGAAGAAAACTGATCAGAACATCAAAGTAATTGAAAAATATCTACTATTATTTCTGATGAGTGTTTCGCTCTATGGCTCCCCTCATAAACTCATTTTGTGATAAGATAAAGAGAGTTAGAACTAACACATCTTGAGCTCATTCTAGAGAAGCCCTGGAGTTCATGATTTTGTGCAGTTCCTCTAATAAATCAATAAATATGGTCTGTGTCATACGAAACATGTTGATAAATCTTGTTGAATGACCCATAAGGAACTCCCTAACCCATTTTTCGCCAATGTAGGTGGATGTCATGTAAGACGTACGAGTAATATATGAGTTCTAATACTCATACAAGAAACATAATGCAGCTGCAACTTTTCTTTTACATCTTTCTCTATCCATGTTATTCATTATTGATGTAGCTAACACACAAAAATAACATTGAATTAGCAAGTAATATCCTAAACATGAACCATGGGAATGAAAGTTCCAAAAGTAACGACTGATTGTAGCATTGATACATTAAAAAAAAATATGTCCTACACCCATAGCAATCAAACATAAAGAAGGCTAGAAATAACACAAAATTCAATCATCCTAAATATCTTGAAAATAATGTAAATAAACCCTACGATTAAGTGTCATCAACATAAAGAACTCTCTCCTAGTCAGAGCTTCTAACAACTTCATTGAAATCTTCTAACAACTTCATTGAAAAAAAAAATAAATGGCAAGCCTTCATAAACTTTTGGAGTTTCTTTCTGTATTCTTATAACTTTTTAAATAGAAGTTGCATATGATGTACTCTAATTGCAAAATTTGACTTCTAATGAAAACCACACAATCTTTTTTTCTTTTTTTCAACTCGAGGTAATTTGGAATGGTTAGTGGACCCAACTTCATTTAGGTTTAGATTAAACCCTTCATTTGAGTCAACTGTTTGCTCAGCATCTGCATGCTTAGCTCTACATGCACTCTCTCGCTTGGTGTCATTGAATGAACACCTGTGGCCACAACTCCACCAAACATTATGTCAAACTTCTCTTCAAGCTCAGGGTCAGTGCCACTAAATTTGAACTTTTTGGCATTTGACACAACCAACAAATCAATTGATAATTGATATGTCGGTGTAATTGAAATTGACAAAAGAAAAAATGAGAAGCACTGCACGTCTGATAAATTTTTACCTCCAATCTCTCAGTCCGCCGTTCTTCTAAAGCATAAACTGTTCACTTTATGGGATCACAACTCAAGCCCGTGGATCATCGCTTTAACTCTTTCAATATTTTTCAATCCTTTTTATCTGATCTTATTTGTTTTTCAATTATATTCTATCATGTTCTCTTATGTTCTTTCCTTATATTTTTTTTATAATATTCTATCATCCTTATTAACATGGGTGGTTGACTTATTTCCCAATTCCACCTCCTTTAGGCAAATATCACAAAATATTAAATTCATATTTTTTATCTCACATAACAGATGAACCAATTTCTTTTGTTTTATTCATCACGACTACGCTAGCATGAAAAGAACTAAGCAATATAAATATTCACAAACAAAAAATAAAAAAATAATTTATGAAAACATAAATTACATCCACTCAAACTCACACCATTACAACACACTACCACCAACACATAATTACCACCAACACACCACCACCACCACTAACACCATAGAAGTACCACCTCGCCACCACTATTACTATAAAATTACCACCACGCCAATTCCACCAACACACCACAAACCCACACCACTACCACCACCACAAAATTACCTCCCACACACCAAAAATTTTATAACAAAAATAAATGTTGCATTTTTTCATATCACCAGCACCACTACCACGGAAATACCACCCCACCACCACTATTACTACACAATTACCACCACGCTAATTCCACCAACACACCACAAACCCACACCACTACCACCACCACAAAATTATCACCCACATACCAAAAATTTTATAACAAAAATAAATATTGCATTCCTTCATATTCTCATGCACCCAACCTGCCCATTTGTTCATGAATCCCTATGAACTCATACAGCATGAGTTTTATTTCCCTTCATTCCAGCATTGCAAACAAAAGGGGTGTTTACATAACCATTGCTATTAACAAATCCAACACCATCTTTCATTCATTTTCAAATTCTCAGTCAAATATCAAAATTCATGATAAAATCCGTGAAACATTGCTATTAACAAATCTAACACCCGAAAAATTGCTATTAACAAATCCAAAACCAACCTTCATAGGCTGCTGACATCTCCTTTATAAGTTTTATCAATTCAAACACATCACCCGAAACATTGTTATTAACAAATCTAGCACCATCTTTCATTCTATTTTCAATTTTTCACCCAAATATCAAAATTCATGATAAAATCCCAACCATATTTTTCATTTTTATCAAATTCTCAATGAATTGATGGTTGTGAAACACAAACCGAACAAAACAAGGCCACTAGAAAGCAGTGTTTCAGGTGTTATGTATGCAATTATCCAAAAAAAAAATGAAAACTCAAACCACAAACCAAACAGAGCAAAGCCACCAAAATGATATGTAAGTATCCCAAAATGAAGGTGAAAGTGCAAACCACAAACCAAATAGAGCAAAGCCATTGGGAAGCATCATTTCGAGTGTTATGTATGAAATAATACCAAAGCAACCATGAAAGCGTAAACCACAAATTGAATAGAGCAAAGCCACTAAGACAGAGAAAAAGAAATGTTTCGGGTGCTATGTATGTAATTATCCCAAAATGAAAGAAAATTAGATGGGTTTATGCACGAACCACGAAACGAACAGAGCAAAACCACAGAGAATAAAAAAGGGGTAGAAGATGCCAAAAAACGAAAGAGATCAAAGACACCAAACGCCAAATTTCCCTCGTCACAGATGCTGGGGAACGAAGATAAGGAAGGAGAAAAAACCATAGGTAACTGAAGGAATCAGCGAACACGTGGTCGAGGCCGAAGCGGGGTGCAAGGGGCTAATAACTAAATGAAAAAACAGTTAACAGGGGGTTCGACCACATCACTAATTATCAGGTATGTTTAAGTAAACGTGCCAGCGCTGCGCTACCTAAATAGCATTTTCATGCCACGCCGCAACGAAAACACTGTGTCGAACACACCCTTAATCAACTCAAATAAGCTAAACCATGAGTCAACTTTTTGAATTGTTTTGATGCATTGATCCGGCTCATAAATAATATATTTATGAACATAAATTTGCATATTACATAAAAAAATTATCTTAGAAGATCAATGAGATCAGTCTTTAATTTGAATTAAATTTCGATAAAAAATAATGAGCCATACTTGAATTGAATCAACTTTGGATCAACCCATATTTTAATCAAACTTGGCAAGGCTCAAGATCAGCAGAACCAATCTCAAGGCCTACTGCTATAATCAAATTATTAACATTCATTTCGATGAACCACAAATTAACTTCTACATTTCAAAAGTCGAATAGAAATTAAAAGCATCAATCAATCGAATAAGTGCAACTCAAAAGAAACAATCATTTCCAACGGACTGAAATTTTTGTAGATGTAATTGTAGAGTTATTGTGAGGGAAAGAAAATGATTTTATAACTGCTACGAGATTTTTCTTATTAAAAAAATAGAACAATAACTTAAAACTGTCGCATTCCAACATATAAAAAACAGAAAAAATTACAAAATTTTTAAAAAGCAATAAGAAAATATGAAAATGTAACAACATTTTGCAAAGCAAAATAGTGAAAAAGTTGGCTGGCACAAACCCTCAGATGAAAAGAAAAAAAAATCTGATGAAGAGCAATAGAAATAAAATCATATTTGATTATATTTCTGCGCCACACAAAAATTCCGCCACTCAAAAATTTTAATCAAACTAGAGTCGCTGAGTAATTGCCCCATATTGGAGCAGCAGCATCGAAAGCAACCACTGTTAGAAAGCTGAAGTGAGGACCATCTTACAGAAACTCAAACAGCTACATATCACCTGCAGATTTGTAGCTTCATTATATGCAAATTCATGGAGTAAGGATAATTTCTAAGTACAGGTTCAAATTATTGGTGTGTTTTGTGTTGCAAATTATAAAAGTTAAATTTGGAAGACCGGGCTTGGAGCAGACTCCAGTAATTTTATTGAAGACGGGGATTGTGTAGATACAAAATTGGATAAAATAATTATTAATAATTAGAGTTTTTATAGTGCTTTTCATATGTTTAACAAATAGATTTTGAACACTTAAACGTAACTTTTTCATTATACATATATACTCCGTCACAAAATAGTAGTTGTAGTTACTTGTACCAGGTTTGGAGGTTGTAAGATCAAAAAGCAAAAAATTACAAAGCAAGATTTGTTTGAGAACCATTAGCACAAAAAAGGGGCACGACTCGAGTTTCAAGGAGAGGGTGATATTAAATTGTGGGGTCTAATTAACGTTCTTTGAAGAAACGCCATATGCAGACTTCACCATGGATGGACTTAATTTTATTAGTAGGGGAAGTCCCGTCATTATGTGATATCTGAGATATTAAGCTATGAAAATCTCCACAATCGAAATCATAATAAAATCCTGAGCGTCAGAAACATGAAATGACCAGTAATTGAGTGAACATGTGTAAAATTATTGATGTGTTATGTCAGTTTATCTTTTTACATTTTTATTTGTTCTTAATGATTTGAATTACGTCAATAACTGATGTAAAGAGTCTATCATGCATTGTAAAGATATTTCCAAAGCTCAAATGCAACAACTCTAGGTCATTTAACAATCATAAACATGAACATGACAAATTTATTAATGAGAAAAAAAATGTTTACTCATAATAGGGTGATAATCCATACCTCTAGTGCGAAAACTGCCGTTACAAAATCAGCTGCGGTATAGATCATATCAAGTTGCTGCCAATTTTAGCTCCATGCTTCTTAATTATCGCTGCTGCTTGCAGCAGAATATCTTGCTCTGTTGCATATAACTCATCTTTTTTCTACAACCAATAAAAATATGTTAAAGAATGCTAGATCAAAATTCTCCCTAAGAGGTGCTAAGCGAAAAAGATAGATACATTTACTTTCTATAAATTATTATTGGATATGCACAAGTCAAAGATGAATTATTATGATAAAAAAATACAAATAAATCCATTACTATTAACCTAAAATTTGCAATATTCTAACGAATTATGATTTATTAATGGAGACAGAAAGATGAGTATCAGCCATTATATTAAAATTGTGGTTAAAGGAACTTCAATGGAAGCCACAAATAAGAATAGAAGAACAAAAACCTACCATATTTTTGAGGTTGCATCCAAGAGTAAGTTCTACAAATGAATTTTCAATGCGAGAGAGGAAGCAATATGGGGTATCCTTCTCCAAAGATACTGTTGGATTAGACAAAAGCATTGATTTTATCTCATTGGTGACATGAGGAACCTTTTCTAAATCATCAACTTGAATAGCTATATTCTTTATGCAAGCACGCAACCGTGCACGTGACTTATTCACAATTACCTGAAAAGTTTGAGAACAATGTGTTAAAACATGAACCAGTCAGTATATCTTTCAGAGCAGTAAACAGATTAATAAAAAATTTAGACTCATGAGGGCTCTTTTGAGATGGCTTTACTTATGTATTAAAGTAGTTGCATAATTGTTAGTGAAGTATACAAATTTTTTGAATGCTGATGTGGGAATTATAAACTACTTCTATTCTAAAAAATTCGAATAATATTTTTCTGACAGCCATTTTACTCTAAAAGATCTAGTTGCAAAAAGCTTATCACCATACGTAATTTTAAAAGAGAGATTTGCATACATAATACTCAAAATTATATCCATTTTCGAAATCTAAAATTTATTATTTATATAACATAACACTTTGTTAACTTTTATAATAGAACTCTCAACAAAGAAAAAGAGCGACGAAGCAACAAAGGGATCCTGCCAAACTACTGATAATTGAACCTTAGTTAGAGTTCTTTTAGTAAAAAAGAAATATTGAATAAGTTTGGGGTTTTATTAGTAAGAACATTGTAATACCCTATTTAAGCTCGTGTTATGAATGTATAAAGGAAGTTTTCACAATAATTATTTCTTTATGCTATTAGAGCCTAACCCTAATAGCCCTCGTGTTGGTGCTTTTCCTTGGGATCGAGATTGCAGAGACCCGAAACAACATCCGTTTCATCATCGTGAAACAGTCGCGATTAGAGAAAACTGGGATGGCAGTGAAGGGATCGCAGTTTTAACCCTGTCGATACAGTCGCGATTAGAGCTAACTGGATAGTTGATCGCGGGTCGCGATTAGAGCTAACTGGGAAGACGCTCGCGAGTCACAATTGGAGCTAACTAGGAAGGCGATCGCGACGGACGATCGCGATACAAGTGCGGTTACAACGACCTGGGAAGCAGAAGACGTGCTCGGGCGTGTCCTATGACTGAACTGACGATGCCTTCGACTGCTAGATTGCGGCAAAATGTTTCAAGCGGCTCGGTGCAAGGCAAGATGAAGCTTGTGTGAAACCAGAACAGTGGAGGAGATAACTATGGTTCTACGTGCGTGAATTATTAAATTGAGGATGTGAGGAGGAGATAGTGCGGGAGATAAAGGTTTGGAGCCTCTGAGAAAGATAGATCATGAAATTCTGAAGGTACTGGTAAGGCTCGTATAGGAGCTTACGTCTCTACGGGAGCTGCTGCATCAACATGTGCCCCGTCACAGGTGAAGTTAGCTCTCCCTCCTGTGGATCTAAAACTTAATGGACTGGCCACATATCCCAATTGATCACATCAAATCGATTCTGCACTAATAGGAAAGAGACTAGATGGATATCTGACTGGAGTCGAGCCAAGAAATGATAGTCCTGAGAGGGATGTGTGGAGGATCATACATGTCTTGTTTTACACCTGGCTACTCAGCTCGATGGTTACAAAGATTGCCTCATCAGTAGATGACATTTGAAAGGTGGGTGACATCTGGGTGAAGCTGAAGAAGATTATGCTGAAGCTCAAAACAACATGAGGGTGTTCCAGACTCTGCATAAGATAGAGACAGTGGTCCAGGGAGATAGATCAATTCAGAAGTATTCCATAAAACTGAGGCAGATCTTTGCACAGATGTCGAGTTGTGGCGTTAAACAGTGCAATAAAAAGAAAATCTTTGCACGCATGAGAATTATGCAGTTTCTGGCTCATCTGAGCCCGGACTTTGATTAGAGGAGATCCATCCTCCTAGCTCAGGTGACTATCCCTTTACTTGATGAGGCTATTGTTGCAATGATATAGGAGGAAAATCACAAGAAACTACACCCTAATCCAAGTGGACTTTCCAGTGTGTGATCAGTTCTGGTTGTCTCGAGCTCAAATATGATAGGTGTTCAAGGGGACACTCCTAAGTACTACAACTGTGCTGAAGTTAGGCATTTGAGCAAAACCTATCCCAGGCCAGCAAAGAAAAGAGAGACAGGCGAACCTGAACAGAGCAGAGGCCGTGGTCGTAATTGTGGTGGTCGAAAATGTGGAAAAGAGGCTATTATTCAAATCTGATGGTAGCAGAGGGAGAAACAGGTGTGATTTTTATCAATGAGGATCAAGAGTGTCTGAAGTTATTGAAGAGAAAGCAGAAAACAACAGGATATGGAGTTGATGATGTTTCCAACCATTCGTCATCAAAGAATAACATTGTCACTTATGCTCACTTTGACAAAGGTATTTGTGATGCATATGTTCTTATCTCTATTTCTACCACAAAATTATCAGAATGGATAGTAAATTTTGGTGCATCTTGACATGTGATAGGTACTGTCAGAGTTTTCTTCTTATACTCTCGAAGAAGTATCAAAGAGTATCTAGACAGTTAATGGTACAACACAACCTATAGTTGGTAAGTGCACAGTAAGGAGTACCAATTATATTGACCACGTCCAATGTTTGACATACTCATTTTTTTTCAGTAAACATTTTATACATTAGTGACATTATTCTCCAACTAAAATGTGTTGTTTCTTTTGATATTCCTAAAATGATCTTCCTATAGAAGGGGATGGGTCTGACATTTAGGATTGGAACGTGACATAGCGGACTCAGATAGTTAGACAAGGAGGGGATGGGCTCAGCTTTGACTTCCAAAGTAGAGAGTATTGGAGTAAGAGAATCTTGAGAGGAGGGTAAAAGATGTGTTGTCGCTACATTACAAACACATGAGAAACTCTTCTTTTAGTTAATTAGGTAAGTTGTATCCTTCGTTGTACAAATAAATAAAAGCTTGTTTGCAATGCTTGTGAGTGTGGCAAGCTTACTTGGAGCTCTTGTATCAGTTCTGGGAATAGGAGTTTTTGTGTTTTAACTTGATACATTTTGATAATTGCGGAGCTTGTTTTACAAGTTCTATGAATGGTTATCGATATTTTGTGATCTTTATTGACTGATTTTCTCGTGTTGGCTTTATTTGATGAAAAATAATGACGATGCGTGTGCTTTCTTTTAAGACTTCAACAAGGTAATCAAGACTCAATATGGTGCAATAGTGAAGATATTAAGGTCTGATAATGGGACAGTATACCAACAAAGCATTTAGGGAATACTTGTAAGCCCAAAGGATACAGCATCAAAGCACGTCCATACACACAAACACAAAATGAAGTAATAGAGAGGAAGCATGGACATCTTCTAAAGATAACCCAAAGCATGATGATTGCCATGAATATCCCAAAGTACTTATGGAGTCAAGAATTTTTTACAATTGCTCAATTGATCAATAGGAAGCCCTCCAAAGTGTTAGATTGGAAGTTTCATTGTCAGATGTTAAAAGAAAATAATAGGGTGTTTGGATGTGTTTTGTGAAGAACAACAAGCCACCAGTAGGGAAGCTGGATCCAAGAGTTGTGAAATGTGTCTTTGTATGTTATTTTACTACCCAGATGGGGTATGTTTGCGAAAACACGACATAGGAGATTATTTGTGCGCATGGATGTGTCATTTAGAGACTTTAAACCGCACTAAACCAATGAGGCGACCTCACCATTTGATAACTCACAAAATATTGGAGATGAGGCAAGGGGGTGAGCAGCATTGGTGAGAGAGTTGTATACATGGGAGCAATGCCTTGTCTAATGATGTGGGATGAGTCAACTGAGGAAACAAAAAATGAAGAGAGCAAACCCAGAGATTGTGGAATCAGGCTGAAGGTGAGCTAAGGGTGTATACACAAAGAAGGAAGCAAAATGAGAAAACAGTATCTGCAATGCTACTTATGCCAGCTGGTCCTTCCTTAACACTTGAGACACCTACACTATCCACCACCGACTCAAAACTCATTGGTGATATGATTCCTCCTCCATCTTCACTTAATCCCCCAACTTTAAGGAGAAACTCGCAACAATGTGGGACATCATCCCAATCGTTTTAAGTTAGAATATGACATTGCTAACCTTATTTCACACTATAACATATTACCTTACATGGAGCTTTTATTGCATCTTTGGATATTGCTCTATACTCGTGTTAGTAAGTTGTTAAAGAGTATCCCAAGTAGAAAGTGGCTATGCATGAAGAGCTTAGAGCTCTCGATAAAAACTGAATATGGGAGATAATGTCACTGCTAGCAAGGTAAGAAACAATTGGGTGCAAGTGGATCTTCATAGTGAAGGAAACTTCAGAAGGGAAGATGGAGCAGTATAAAACACAACTGCTGACGAAATGGTACAATCAGACATAGGACATTGACTATGATGAAACATTTACATCAATAGCAAAGATGGGCACACTGAGGACACTGATTTCTCTAGCAGTGAATGGTCGGTGAAGTTTGCACCAACTTGATGTGAAGAATGCATATTTTCATGGTGAGGTACTAAAAGAGGTATATATGGGGATACGACAAGGATTTGGTATAGTACAAACAGTGGGCAAGGTGTATAGGCTCGAGTCACTGTATGGCTTGAAGCAGTCTCCTCGAGCCTGGTTTGACAAATTTAGAAAGGTTATGCTAGGCATGAGATATCAACAGATCAATGCAAACCATATGTTTTTTTGACAAAATGAAGGTCACACTATTATAGTTGTTGTGTATGTTAATGACACCAATGTCACCAATAATGATGAGGTGGAGATTGTCCAACTAAATGTAAGATTGGGCAATGAATTTGAGGTAAAGGATCTTGGAAAGCTCAAATGCTTTATTGGGAATAAGTGGCTCGTCAACTTAAGGGGATGGTCTTGCCTCGGAGAAAATACGTACTATATATGATCATGAAAACCAGCATGCTATGGTGCAAACCTACAGTCTCTCCAATTGACCATAAGACCAAGCTGAGTGCAGAGGCAGAAGAACCGGTTGAGTGTGAGAGCTACCAGAGATTGGTGGACTGTCTGATTTATCTGTCACACTCGACCTGACATATCTTTTCCAGTGAGCGTGGTGAGCCTCTACATGCAGATCCAAGAAAGGGTCATATGGATGTAGTGTATCAAATTTTGAGGTACCTGAAGAGTGCTCCAGCGAAAGAGTGAATCTTCAAGAAGAATCAATATGTAGACATTGAGGGCTTTTGTGATGCTAATTGAGCGAGTTGTGCGGATGGCAAAAGATCCACCTCTGGTAATGAGCAACTTGGTGTATTGGAAGAGCAAGAAACAACTTGTAGTGGCGAGATCAATAGCAGAGGCAGAGTACAGGATGCCCTTAGGAGTTGTCGTGATGATGGGTCTGAGAACTTTGTTGGCTGAGCTCAAGGTGAACCAAATAACTCAAATGAAGTTGTGGTGCGACAATAAGTAAAAAATCAACATTGCCAACAACCTTGTGCAACATGATAGAACCAAACATGTGAAGATTGATAGATTCTTCATGAAGGAAAAGATGAATAACAGGCTACTGGAGCTAAGTCATGTAGACCCTGGAAAGCAAGTGGCTAATTGCTTTACTAAAGGACTTGGTTCATTAGATTTGTCTAGGTTATGTGACAAGATAGGATTAGTAGATATCCTTTGCCCATCTAGAGGGTGAGTGTTAAGAATTTAACCTTATTTAAAGTCTTATTGGTAAAAAGGGAATATTGAAGAACACAGAGGATTTCATTGGGATTTATTTGTAAAACATTGTAATACACTATTTAAGCCCATGTTATGAATGCACAGAGGAGGTTTTGCTAATAATTCTTTCTTTACATCCGATGAAGTAGAGACAAGGAAGTTGTGATGGGATTTCATTGAGAAGAATCATCAATGGGATCGAAGACATGTGGGATGAGAAAGTTGCGATGCGATCTCGCTGGAGAAGAGCATCCATAGGACTAGTAGTGTGTGTTAAACAAAGAAGAAGTGAAGGACTCGTGCGTGCGAATGCTGATGGGACCGAAGGCGTGTGAAAGATGAATAGAAATTTGATTATCAAGAGTTAACAGAAAGGGTGGGAGGAAGTTATTTATATGTTATTTAAAGAATGGAGTGTTATATAAGCAATTAGTAAGATTTAAGTAGCAAATACGTAGATGGGATAGTCTTTAAAGCCATTTATTTCAATTTGATCCGTCTTTTTTAAGCTTTCACTTTCTAAGCATGATCAAATTGACCATCTAAAAAGATCAGGTGCATTTATCCAGCTTGCTAATGGAACATGATAGCAACCTACCATCAAATTGGCCTAGGAAAGTGAAAAAAAAAGATGAACTTCAATAATTAAAAAGGTTAGGACATGTTTATACACTATTGTTGGTTTATACGTGCCCAAAAGGGAGCTGGGAATAAATTGGGTCATTTGGATTTTCAAAATTTTCTTCTTTTTTTAAGTATTTGAAGATGCAACTTGAACAATGATTAAATTGAAATGTCAAATGAAAACTATATAAAAGATCTAAAAAATAATGAGAATATAAAAAAAACTAACTATACAAAGAAGCAAATATTTCATCTCATTTAGCCCTAACCATGCTTGGATGTTCACTACAGATAGGATTTCCTATATAACCCACATTAAAAACAAATTGTTGCTTGTTCAATAGGGGAAGAATTTTTTACATTGCTCATCACTTGCAGATAATCTCACATCCATCAAGAAATCTTCCTTATCCCCTTTTTGACAAAGGTACATTTTCATTGTGTTTTACATAACAACACTTGAACAAAAATGCAAAATCTAAAATTCTAAAGTGAATGTAAGAAAGAAAATGTGTTCTTACGGACAAATGAATACTTAACCAGAGTCATCAAGCTCAACACACCAACAAAATATCTAGAGATTTCATCATAATCAAGTAAGCTCTTCTCCCCTTACATCTAAGCTCAACTTCAGGTTTTTGTAAAAAGATAACTTTTGTCACGACCTAGTCCGGGGCTTACCGGGAACGGATGGTCAAACGGTGGAAATTAATTTTTTTGCTATTTTATTTCTATCACAAGCAGTTAATATTCAAATAAAATGTGAAATAGCCACTAAAGAAAATAATTAAAACTAACAAACAAAAATTTGAACAGTTCTGTTTGTTGTTCTCATCTTCTATACACATTTGATCTTCTTTTATTCATCTTATTTAAATGTCAAAAACCTAAAAATAAAATTAAAGCAACATAATGAGTTATTTAAAGATAACACCGAAGTAATGACACTTATAAACTACAGTAATCTAAGTAAAAGAATTCAATATGCATTTGAAACTATAAGAAATCCTTATAATATATGGGTCTTTCACATTTTTATAAGCAATCTGATATACATTAATGCATGTATCAATAATCTATTTTAAATGAGTATACACTAATTATCTATATGCATTTATCTTAACTTTAATTTTATTTTATGCTCTTTATATACATTTCCATTTCTGTGAGAATCAACGTCAGCAAAACCTTACACACCCTTGACCAATATTATCCCGTTAACACAGCGGTTGACGATTTCCACAACACAATAGTCTAGGGTGGAAAGACTCTTACATGTTCCTGATCGATATTTATCCTATCAGTACATCAACTAGCAATGTAAACATCCCAATTATTTGGGGAGGTAAGCTCTGATCTACTCACCCCTGACTGATATTATCACATTGGCATAGTGGCTAGTGATATAATCATCATAATTGTCTGGGGTGGTAGAAAAACTACACGCGCAAGTACACTGGCGTCCCTATCTGTACCATAAGGGGTGAAATCCTCCTCTAAACATGTACATACAAGCATTCTTATATAAGTTTTTTCATTCTTTATAAAATACATTATTCTGATATATTTTTATGGAGCTAATAACATGCATATTTACTGTTGCTCTGTTGTGCAACTATTCATCATACATAACTCTCATATCATGCATATCTTATTTCTCATGCATATCTTTTATATCATGCATATCTTTTTCAATCATGTTTATCATGCATATGTGTTTCATATCATGTTTATCATTCATATCATATATATCATACATATCATGCATCTCATACATATCTTTCATGCAAATTTTGTATATTTTTTTGGCATGCATATATTTTTTTATCTAACTAAACTATAGCATATATAAAGTCAAACATACATTCTGAAATAAAGAAAATTACTTAAATTTAGAAATATAATTACTCACCTCATTTGCCACGCTAAAATCTTGATCTTCGTTAAATGGTTGGACGTTGCGATAATTTTATATCAAACTTAAGAACCTCTAAAAATAATATTAAACTTTAAGATTCAATTGATTTCTGTAAATCAAATTATTTTACCTGAAATTTACAGAGTTTTCTTACGACAATCTTCTATATGTTCGCTTCGAACGTGCTGTCTCAAGTAAACAACTCAAAATCTTAAACGACAGTTCATAAAGTGCTTGAACTCAATATATAAGTGATTTGCTAAAACATATCTTAAGCAAAATTCTCAAGAACAAGCTCTACTCCAAAGCTGCCCAATGTTCTTCTCTCTTCTTCCCATCTTCTCAATATTCCTTTAACTTCACTGATTTTGTTTTAAAATCCCTACGGAAATGTTCACTCCACTTATGACACATCCGACACAATATCGGCGCCTCCAACGGCTACCAGAAACGAATAATGCATGAAAAACAAGGTAAAACTTAGAATGGAACCAGCATAAAGGAAATGAAAGTCTTAAATAACATGAAATAGGGTTTCCTATTTACCGATTTCACCCTGGAGCCCTAAAATGTTGTCTGCAGCTTCTGCGGGCCGCTCGCCTCCTCTGCGCGACTCGGCTACAGTGCGGGATTGCACGGTCGTGCTCGAGAGCTGAAATTGTGTGAGAGGGAGAGATTGGGAGAGAAAATTGGAAGTGAGACACGACTTACTGCATCTTGTGCGGCTTCCCAGGTGTTGGTCGCCCTCATTGCTCGCGGTTCAGGAGTTTAGAGCAGCTGGGATTAGCGAGTTAATTAAGGGTTAAATTTGGTTTAATTAACTTATAACATCCGATTTTTATATCTTTCAATTCACTTAAAATTTATATATAGTATTATCTATTGAATTGATCAATTTTTTGTGTAGAATTTTATATAATTATTTTGATTGAAATACAAATGATCCTAAATTTGGAGTATATTTTGGTCGTCAAAATTTTTATCCATTTTCTCAAAATTGGTTATTACAACTTTTGTGGGCAGTTTTGAGAGAGAAATATCTAGGATAAATGAAAGGCATTAAAGCATGCCAGCTTGACCTACACCCTTAAGAAATAATTTATATTAGTTTCGAAGTGCATCAAATAATTAATCTAAATTCTAAAATAGTTTTTCTCATGTCAATTTAAGCAACAAATGTTTAAAATTAGCTTAACCTTTTGAGTTAACCTGCATACAAATAGCTAACATTTGTCATTAAATTTTTTCAGATTTGATCTTTGTGGAAGCCCACAAATAGTTTGTGAAGACACGTAATAATTAGTTTTTCATATATTTAAATAATCTAATTTTTTACAGTACCACAAGGCTCAATAGAGCCTCACAATGACATTGCAGATACTCGTAAATCAATGAGACTCGGTTTTGCTCAAGTAATTTTTATCATTTCATGAGATTACAACCATATCTATTAAAATATCTATTTAGAAAAATATGCTATCTTAGTCCACGATCAAAGTTTCTAGATTCCCCTTTTAGGCATTAAAAGCATTCAAGATTGTACCGTTTTTGAGCAAACACACAATTGATAATTTGAAGTGTAGAAAACCTTATAGTTCAAACTTGATAATTGATAACATGGAAAACGATTCTTGGATACTGGTGTTGCCACAATTAATGACAGGAGGTGAAATCAAAAAAGAATCTTCTTTCTAAGGACATTTTATATTAATCATCATCATGGTTTAAATAAATAAGAAATCTTCTGAGAAAGAATTTGGATTCCTAAAAGGGCGTGAAAATAGAATGTGGAGAAAGACGTTTCATGGAGAAGCCTGGCACTAATACCATGCAAGAAAAATGAAAAGAATTGTCTTATCTATTTGTCCACAAAGTATGAGAGACTTGCACAATTTATAGAAGATTCATGAAATCCAGAGAAGGAAAAAAGCTAGGCACAGATTAAAACCATAACCGACCAAAAGAATAGGAAAAAATTCTATCAAGTACAGTATTACAGCAATGAATTAAATCATTGGATTGTTAAGTTGGCCTTGGATCCAGGTTACAAATTTTGAGCTGTTTCATTCTTGAAATCTCGCAGCTAGTATGGAGAAATTTTGGGCAGCCCTGTTGCTTGATGGCTCCAGCAATATTGCCAGATATGTGTGGACAGCAGGTGTAATTGCTAGCTGGAGGAGGCTAGCGGCATTGGAACAAGTAGGGAAGGTAGTAGAGATGATGCCTTGATTAATAGGATTGAATATATGGGTTGAATTTGAGGGAGTCTAGAATTTCCACGCTATGATACAAATAGAGCTCTGAATTTCATGCATAGATAGGTTAAAAATTGGATCAACTGCTTTCAGACTGAACTAAAATAAAGCTTAATAAGCTAGGTCCAACTCAAGCTAAACTTGAATTGATCCAAGGTTAGAATAAGTCAAACAAGTTCAAGGTGGGTCTAAATGCATAAACATGCATGTATAAATGCTTAAACAATGTCTTAAATTATATATTTATATTTGCATTCATATGGATATATATTTACCCATCCATTACACATGTAGGTAGAAGGATGAATGAAAGTAAGACATGCTAACAATCCATCTTGAAAGATTAAAAATCAAATCAATATTTATCTCAAATAGAATTTATTGTGTCAGGCTGATTCCAATTAATATTAGATTGAACTAGCCAATTGGTTGGCCTGGCTTGATGTTTATATCAAATCTTAAGGGTGTCAGATACAGATGGATTGGAAACAGTAGTAGATCTAATACTAAAATATACAATCATGACATCTTTGATATGCTAGTATTGAAGATATAATTAGCCTGAATGTTTATTCTAGTACATCCCATGACATGGTAATAATATTGGGACAATATTAATAAATAAAATAACAGACATAAATTTAAGGCAAAATTTACAACGTCATACATGTCAATCATGCATTGTATTGCTTTACAGTGATGATATGACAAAGCATAACTTCGAAACACTGAATATTATCCAGAAAAAAAATTCTTCCCAGAGTTAGTTGAGGGTTGAGAGATCAGCATACATGTCAAAAGCTAACAAATTAGGTAATTTATTTCAATATTCCTGAAGAAATTTGCTTTGGCTTTCCAAAGTAATCCTTTTTTTTTTTGTTTTTAATGATTGATGACGTGGTTCATTATCAATTCTTGATAGTTAATCTACAATAATTAAGCGCTAGTAATACTACTTGGATAACTAAAGTCGTGAAAATAAGCATTTTTTTACATATAAGCCAGCGAAACTCTGCTATATTGCATTTTCAATAACCAAAGATCATGCCACCCATATCCTTTTCAACAGTTGAAAATTTCCAGCCTAGGCTGAATTTCATCTAAAATTTCAAAAATATTCAATAGATTTTAAGCAACATATACCCTTCTCTCTTCAAGAACTAGATAGATCTAGCGACTGTTGGCATAACACCAACCATGACCAGAATGCTAGAAAACTGCTGCTAGAGTACCATTGGCTTTCACAGGATCTGTACTAGCTGCTAAATCTCACGTAACCATTTCAGAACTTACGGAAGCACTGTCAAAAAACCTTCTAAGGAAAAGGGATTTCCTTTTAGTTAATGGCTTTTTATTAAGATCTATGGATGATTCAAATATTTCAAAATATGACATAAAACGCTCTTGCTAACTTAGAAGAAATAAAACACAATTTTTTACAGCTCTTTTTAATCATCTTAGCTAAAGTATTTACTAAATAAGGGTGTGTTTGGGGTGGCTACTACTATTTGAAGATGCAGCTGTGAGCAGCTTCACGGCTGCTGTTAGAAAGTTGTTACTGATGTAGCAGTGAATCTATTTGAATAATCTCGTGTGCAGTGGTTACTAATAAAAAAGAAATTTATACTCTCATAAATGAAAATTAGCAGAATGACTATAGTTTTCCAAATAATTATAGCAGAATAACAAAAACAGCTTCAACAGTAAAGAAAACGTATCAGGTGCCCAATTTCTCCAAAACAACAATTTTAGGACATCACTTTACGCATATCACAATAGTAAAAACTACAACAACAACAATAAGTAATAGTATAATGATATTCTTTTTTAAGTCCAAAAGATTATATCTTTTGAATAACTTTCTGTCTATAGCATCTCTCCTGGCGTGATCACTATCTAGAGTGAGCACCTCCACATCATCAACCCATCAATGCAATCTTCATGTGTCCTATTTCTGGGACAACTACAAAATCTCTTCATATAGTTGTCTTCTCTTCTTAATGTGTATTAAGAATATTGCATAAGATAATTGCAAAACATAACTCTTGAAGCACTTGATGAACTTGAACTCATTTTTCTTGAAATTGTAATTTATTATGTTTAATTAACAAATTAGACTACATATTCAATAAAATAAAATAAAATAATATTAAAGTTCACAATCAATAAAAAAAACATGAGGAAAAAAATACAACACTAAAGTTATAACCTTAAAATTTTAAAATCTTAAAACATGAAATAAAAAATATACATTAATCAATCTTTAATATATCTCAAATAGTAGACATCAACTACAAAACACTAAAAAATATTACTTACATAAACTCAAAGAATTCACTAAAGCATTTGTATATCTTCTCTCAACTAGATCATCTTATGAACAAGTGTGTTGAAATTATTCACACTAAAGTCTTCCTCAAGCAATGATTGTCCTGCCAATGTTCGAATGCTTCTACATGTATGTATGTTAGAACTTCATCTAAGATCTTGAAATTCACATTGTCCTGAAATGGATGCCTCCGTACAAAATTATGTAACAGTCACTACTACAATTATCTTTACTTGCATTTCTAAGGAATACGTCAACATATCTCGGAGTATAACCCACTTCTTCGATATGTCAAATGCTCTCTCGATAACACTCTGTAATGATGAACGTCTTTTGTTGAACAATTCATTCTCTATTCTGACCACTTGGTTGTTGCGCTCAAAATCAGAAAGATGGCACCTCATATCAAGGAAGGGTTTTAAAAAACTGTTGCATGGGATATACTGAATAGACGAGGTAGTATTTTCCTAAATAATAACATGATTAGTACACAACTTTAAATTTAACTCATATATTGTGTCATTAATGTACTACCTGAATGGAAGCATTATAAATTTATATTCATGTCATCGAGTAACAAATTTGAATATGTGACTATCATAAGCACTCTCTTTCTATCCAATCATTAAGAAGGTAAAACATATGTTGAGGTCACAAACTGCTAAGATATTCTAGATTGTATATCTACAACTTCCAATATATGCAATCTTATTATTGTTCCCAACACGCGCATTAACATGTGTGTCATCAATTGCTCTTTCTTTTTAGACTTCTAGATGGAAGGTGCAAAGCACTTGAAGTGACTTGATTCAACTTTTTCTCTCTCCTATGGTGCTTTCTCATGGAATTCATTTGAATGATCATATTCAAGCTCGTCCAAATTCTGGGAGAAGTTATGTTTTATAGCATAGACACTGAAGCTTATAGCCATAATACTGAAATACATAGAATTAAGTTTCTCTTCCAACTCAAGGTCTATACTAGAAATCTTTTTTTTTTTTACATTGGGCAGAACTTATAATTAATAAAATTACAATTCAATTGATATAAGAATATAAAGAGTTTATATAATATTTTCTACTTACTGAAAGTTTTTCTCTCCACCACTCCTCTGATGCATCTATCATTTTCTTAATAGGGTTTCAATGTAATCCAGTTACCTCGCTCTTTAACTCCTTCAATAATTTCCAATCTTTTTTCAGTTTCTCATTTATTCTTCAGCTGAGTTTTATTGTATAATCTGCATGTTTTCTAATAAAATTTTTTTATAATATATTGTCAACTATCTTTATGGAAATTCGTGGTCGGTATCTTACCTATTTCGATATCTTCTAGCATAAATCACAAAATATATTCTTAACATCACTCTCCAAAGTACTGATATGTAACCATCTTTTTATTTTCTCATGTGGTGTATCAAAAATATAAAAAATTTAGACAAAATTATAAAATTTAGCTTTATAAATAAAAAAATAATTAAAAAAATTAAAACAAAATTTTAAAATGACAAAAAATCGAAGTAGATCTTAGTGAGATCAAATTATTAAAAATTGCCCCATCCATGATCACTAATTACATTTAAACGTCATAGAAACTTTGGCAATAAGATCAAGCAGTATATGTGGTTGAAAGCGTCGGTGTGTTGTATGACAAAGTAGTATCTGTAGATGAGTGTATAGGGCGAGCTGGAAGATCATATATTATCAGTAGTTGACAGTGTCGTGCAGGCCTTAAGACCAGGTAATATTTGTGATTGAGTGTGTTTTGTGAGCTTTAAGTACAAGTAGTACATCTGGGTGTGTCGAGTATGTTGTAAGGCCAAGTAGTGTATGTGGTTGAGTATGTTCTGTGGGTTTTAATACCAGATACTATCAGTGGTTGACCATGTCGAGTTGGCTTTAGGTCGGGTTGTATCTGTCGTTGACAGTATTGTGCGGGCTTTAAGACCAAGTTGTATCTGCTATTGACTTTCGTGCGGGCTTTAAGACCAAGTGGTATTTATGGTTTGAGATCCAATGATTGCAAAGAAGTGGGAACAATTAGATGAATCACAACCGGTGATCGGTTAAGCTTTCTATTTTATTTTTTCATCATTGCTCTACATAGCTTTACGAAAAGAAACACCATCAAAACCCACACTACATATAACATGTATGGTGTCATTACCATACCAAATACAACAACATATAATTATAAATGCAAATAAAGCCGAAAAGCACAGCCACAAGGAAGAGAAACAATCAAATGAATGCATGAGTTGACTTGTGTGTATGCAATTTGTCCTTGTGGTTGTGCTCATTTAGCAGGATGAAATATATAAAAAGTACTCTGGCTTGTGTGTATGCAATTTGTCCTCGGGCCTAAATGAGTGTCCAACACACAAGGGCTAAAATATTAAAGAGGAAAAGGTACAAATAGGTTGTATGAGAGGGCCTAAATGAGTGTCCAACTCACACAATACAACACACACAAAAACTCAATAAAGCAAAGATACAGAAAGATAAAAAAAAATAAAAAGCCACCAACAGGCGCAAAAGTATTAGGGATGTCTCATTTTAGTCATCCCTCTGCCTCTAGTTCTCGGAAGAGAGCTGGCTAACAAATTGGTAAGGTACGTACCATTACCCGAAGTAACCAAATCATCATCCATCAGATTTCTGAGCTCAAGTCTTCATTCTTTTTCTTCCTCCTGGAAGTGTAGACCTGTCATTCCTCATCCAATGATTGACTCATCTGATCAATAGATTGGTCCAAAGGTGGTCGGACAGATGTAGCCCGTTGCACAGCATGATTCTCATGAGTCTGAGTAACATTGACATCTTTCTAGACCTGATAAGGCAATAGTGAAGCAGCATAAGTATTTCCACCTGTAATATCAGTGATAGGTTTGAGGGCAGGTGGAGTTTGAAAAATCTCCATCGCCTCCACGATAGGAGGTTCCAAAGACGGGGGAGTTACAACATTGTGTGGAGATTGAATGGTTGACATATTTTTTGCGGGGAGAGTGACGTCTTCAGGTGTATCCTTTTGATGATCAGGAGGAGATGAAATCACTGCATCTAGCAGAGTATTTTGCTTTTTTGGTCTAAGGTGGGGGTCTAGATGATGGCATTGAGAACTAGAGCGGTCAAACATACGACAGTTCGAACAATACGAATGAAAATGCTCAATCTCTACCTTCTGCCAATAACCACAATGATGTGTGCCCAACCAAATTTCCTCAGAAGCGGAAGAAGTAATGTCTCTTTCAACAAGTACTCTGGCTTCAGATGTGCGTGATAGATTAAAAGTAAGAATGTCTATCTTGACTGGCTTACCATAAGTTGAGGCAATAGAGTACAACACTTTTTAAGAAAAAATAATGAAATTTCAAATCAGGGAGGCGAATCCAAATTAAAATGATCGGCGGACCATTTTAGAATCTTCATTGCTCTGTTATCAATCCAGATTATCTTTCTAGCAAACAAAAGCGTGTAATCCTTTTCATTATTAATTTGAATAAGAATGTGTCTTTCGTCTAATAGTCCAATTTTTCACTCCTCAACAAGGTACATAAGTTCAAATTCCTTGCAAATAAAATCCATTTTGAGATGACCATATAGAAATTTCCTAAGCAAATTCAAACGATAGAAGGAAGAAAGTTGAAAACCTTCATCTTGTGTAAAAAGATGGCAGACTTCCCATTCTTCCTACCAGGTTTCTTGATGTCCTCTGCCCACTCAAACGAAGGAGAAAAATATGATGATTTATGTGTATCTGAGGCGTGGACACCCGTAAGGGCAGCTGCATACGATATGTTTGAAGCCATCCTCAGAAATAAAGGTGCAGTGTTAAAAAGCTCTAATAAAAACCAGGAAAAATTGCGTCAAAATAGCTGAAGCTGAAAAGGAGAACACGTTACGAGTGGCAGAGGAGCCGCAGAAATCGCAAGTTGTTCCCGCGAGACGAGAAGACTAGTAGCAGACCGCGAGACAGAAGACGAGCTGTACCCTCAGAAATAGCGAGCTATACCCGCGAGACGGAAAGACGAGCCGCAAAGGAGCCGCAGAGCCAGGAAATTCCCTAGCCAAGAAAGCTCGCGAGGCGGGAAGGCGGGAGAAGAGCCGCATCTCAGAGCTGGGAAAAACTCGCGAAACAGGAAGACGGGGAGACGAAATGGAATTTGGCGAGAAAACGTCAGAGAAGAAGCAACGAAGCCGTAACAGTTGCTAGGGTTCGACATGAGGCAAAACTTTAGCAGAGCCGAGCGGGAAGGAATGATGTCATTTTAAGATATATATATATATATATATATATATATATATATTATATAACTAATTTAATAGAAACACTTACGAGTTATGAATTCAAATTAATAGAAACACTTGTGAGTTATGAAGTCAAATCAGATATTGTACGTGGATGCATTTGATAGATAGAATAAAGGAGTTGACTTGTGCTTGAAATTGGCTTTATGTGCGAACGGTAAGAACAAAACTTATGGGTGTTTAATGTTTTATGATGTAAATTTGCTTAAATTGAAATTATTAGTTTACTTATTAATGCTCTTGACACATTTAAATTAATCAGATATCAAAGTATGATGTTGGAGGCTGAATCAATTAAAGTTGTAAAAGAAAAAGAAGAATTTTGTGCAAGAAAGCTAATCAAACTTTTAAAGTAGCAAATTGTATAATTACTTATGTGTCATTTTAATTTTCTTTCATTAGATACATTAAATATTTGTTTAAGAATAGAAATCTTATCAAATGATACCACAATCATTTAATATAGGTGGTTATCCAAAGAAGTGAAGGGTTAAAGTATTTCAGATGTCTCTTAAGCCAAAGATAAATAATTATTTTCTATAGGTATTAAATTTAACATTTATAAAATCAAAAATTTCTTTAATGTTTTAGTCAAACAAAATTTATGATTGTATGCATGTTGTAGTTTAATAATGAAAGAAAATGAACAGAAAAATGGAAAATGAATGTTTAATGTCCTTAAAATGATGTAATTTAAATGAAAAGAAATAAAAAATAAACGTTTAAGTCATACAGGATTACCTCTAGATCGTACTAGTAGAGGATGCAATATATCCATGCAAGTTAAAGAAAATGGTAAAAATGCACCTTCGGGTTAGATTTAAAGGCACCTTCAAGTACATTTTTTATGATAACTTCGAACACATTTTAAAGGTGACTTCAGACACATTTTTTATGATTCCTTAGGGTATGAAGAAAATACTATTATAACTTCTAAAAAGTAAAAAAATGGTAAATACTTAGTGGAACGGAAAGGGATAAATTTAAAGTTTTAATAAAATTAACAGTATTTTACTTTTGGTCATTCATGCATAGCACAACATAAGAATTTAATGCATATTAGATTATAATTACTCACTAAGTTATACTTATAGTTGCAAATTATTGATCTCTTTCGATAGAAGGAGAGTTTTAGGTTGTTATGTCTGATAGGAGGGACTTTGATTACCAGCGGACAACTACTGCTAGGTATACTTGTTATGATGATAGTTTCTCCTTAATGTTTCTTTCAGATAATGATATATTATTTAGTACTAGCTTGTGATATTGTCTTTGGATTTTAATGTTTCTGGATGCTTTAGATTTTATTGCACTTTGTGAATTAGTAGTTTTTTTATATGTATTGGAAATTTTTAAAATGTGTATGGTTAGATATTAATATCGTATGACGGTTGTACCCGCCTTAGTTAATTCTACGCACTAGGTCGGGTCGTGACAAAATTGGTATCAGAGCATTTAGGTTTGATCATGACTTAAAGAACCATTAGAAAGATTACTCTAATTCTTAAGTAACATTGATAAGAAACTAAATTCTATCTAATTATAATTTTTCTTATGTTATTTCGAAAAAAGGAAAATCTAGGAAAAAAAGATAGAGATGATATTATAATGATAATACAGATGAATTTACTGAGATGATGACTGCAGTAACACAGTTGATTAAGAATCATCAAACTTAGACCAGTTCCAGTGAAGGAGGTCAGATGGATAAGTACCTAAAATTATTTCAGGATACGAGACCACCTCTTATTTCTGGAGGAGATTCGATAGATGCTTAAAACTGGCTGCTGAGAGGGTAAGATTTTGGATGGATTGTCTTGTCCTCCAGAGAAGATGGTTACACTGGCCACTCCGCTATATAGGGAGAAGCGGAGAGAAGGTGGCGTGGACAGCTGTAGGAGGAATTTGGGGGTAGAGCCAATCACATGAATCGACGAGGTGAGCTCGTGAGCATCTTTAGAGACCGGTTCGTACCAGCGTCTGCCAGGAGACAAATGCAAATACGTTTATCAGATTGATACAGGGTGAACGCTCGATTATGCAGTATGAAGCTAAAATTACAAGGCTTTCTAAATATGTGCCTCAATTGATCCCTAATGCAAAGGAGAAGTGTCACGAATTTTTGTCTGGGCTCAGGGATATAATTAGACAGCCATTGATTCCTCCTGGAATTCATGATTACCCTTTTCTGAAGGAGATAGCTGGGAGAATTGAGTTGGATCTGGAGGCGACTCAGAGGATGAGGGATATTCAAAAGAGAAGAAATTTATAGGGATCCAGGTTTCCTCAGAGCTCACAGAGGAGGTCCTTCTAGTCACGTGATACAGATGCTAAGTCGCGTGCGCGTCGAGTTTCAAATGAAAAAGTGTGACAAATGTGGAAGCTCTCACAAGAGTGAGTGTATATCTGGATCAAACACATGCTTTTAATGCCACCAGTCAGGAAAAATGGCGAAGAATTGCCCTAAATTGGGTTAGAGGGCTCCAGCAGATTCCAAGAGCAATGTTGCACCACCTCAGAGGAGCTATGGTAGACCAAGGGCGGGGCAGCTGAATCTTCATGGGCAGTGTCAAATGCTGGTCAGACATAGCAAAACGTTTAGCCCAACATATATGCTCTTTCGCAGAAGAAAGCTAAGGATTCCTCTGATGTCGTAACAAATATGTCTCTTCTAACAATTTTAACCAGTGCACTTTAAGCATCTTAGGATTCATGCCATAGCATACATAAAAAGTAAGGGTTTATATATATTAATAAACTAATTTTAAATTTTTAATGCAATAATTTAAAATGATAGGTATCATATATCTTCAAAGTCGCATTCTTTTATAGCTGATGAAAATGACTAAAGTGATACAACAAAATATTCTATCGATGTCTATGATACTGTCAGTTAGAATATCAAATAATACTTTTTTGGAAGTTAATAAACCATATGAGTTGATGCTTAGGATTGAAGAAAAGAGTTTAAATGCCTAACTTATTGTGTGCACTTGATGGAATTCGATGTGATTTTGGGTTTGGATTGGAAGTCTAAAAACTTTGTCACTATTAATTGCAATAAGAAGACTGTCAAAATAAGTATATCCTGAGGGAGCAAAAGTTAAATTTTCGGGTGACAGAAGACTGACATCTATGATAATTACCCGCATTAAAGCTTTCAAGCTGTTGAATCATGGAAGTCGGGGTTTTCTTGCTTCGATGATAGATATTTCTAAGGAAGTGCAGTCTTTGAGTGATATTCCAGTGGGAAGAAAACATTCAAAGGTATTTCTAGTTGATTTATCAAGGCTACCACCAGCATGAAAGATTGATTTCAGTATTGAGCTTTTACCATATTTTGAGCCTGTATCCAAGGCACCATACTAAATGGCAGTAAAGGAGTTAGAGGAGCTGAAGAATCAACTGCAGAAGTTACTTAATAAAAAGTTTATCAAACCTAGCACCTCACCTTGGGAGCTTTAATATTATTTGTGAAGAAAAAGACTGGGAGTTTAAGGATGTCTATTGATTACAGGGAGTTGAATAAGTGACCAAAGAAAAATATGTTGAGATTTTCATACTTATTTTACACTGATTTTGATGATATTGCACTTTAAAAAAAATGTATTTTTGATGTTTTGTTGCAGGTATGTTGAATTATGGTCATTGGAGCAAAAAAATGCAAAATTGAGCGAATTTGGAGCAAAAATGACCAAAATATGAAGATTTGATCTTGGGCGCTTTTTCCCGACGACGGGTTTTTCCCGAGAGTCCAGAATTAAATATTCTAGAAGGCCGCCGACGGCGAGCACGTCGGTTCTCTTAGCAGATGCATTGAATGTGAACGATTTTTTAAAAGACGTTTGGGCAACTCTTGAAAACTCTTCTACAACTTTAAAAGAAACAATTTGGAGGTAGAGAGGGGAGTGTGTCCACGTGTGTCCAGTAGAGTGTAGAGAGTGCAATTTAGGGTTAGTATTGTGAGGAATTCTTCGAGAAATTGTAAGAGTGGAAGGAAAGTGAGAGATTTCTTCCTCCTTGCTGCTTCGAAGGAGAATTCTGTGTTGTAAAGAAAGGAAGAGATTCAGAGGAACTTCGAGGAGTTTGCTTCGGGAGGAATTAGAGATAAATGGTATTTACTTATTGAAGTTTGTATGACTTTGCTTATATATATAAATTCCAAGTTTTGCGTATCTTCTCCATGAGTTCTGAGTAGTTTTCTCTGTTTTTCTCCTTATCTTGAGATTTTGTAAAATGGTGATTTGAATTGGTTGTGCCATGAGAATGTTAAAGAAGTTGTGATGATCTCTTCACTTCAATCTTAATTTACTTTCAATCTGGTCAATTGATTTGTTAAAATATGTTGAGTTTTACACTAAAGAGAATATTCAATCTAGCCAATTGATTTGTTAAAATATGTTGAGTTTTACAACTAAAGTGAAGTTTACTCAAGATTTAGAGAGGTCAAAGTCCTTGAAAGTTGGGTGCAAATAAATAGGAAAATAAAAATTATCGGGCGTAGAATTGGAGATTTTAGAGTGACAGACTAAAATCCTCAATTCGGTCCTATCGTTTGGGTGTTGAAGTGTAGTTATTAGCCCTCAGGCGAGGGGAACGTGGGAGCTCCAAAATGAGAGTTGATATCCTACTAGCCTAGCCGCAGATTTAGTAACCAAGCATAGGATTAATCAATATTCTTTATGTCTAGTCCAAAGGGTAAATAATATGTATGCTCTTATTTGACACAATACAATTTGAACTGATTCAATTTATCCATTCACTTAAATTTCTTGACAAAGAGAATGATGTTTTCTTTTATATTAAACTTCATATTAGAAACTTTATTAGTAGAATTAGTTAATCAAGAGTTTATAAAAATTACATTTTTATTTCAATTGTCTATTAGTGACAAATATGCAATTTGAACTATATTGTTGTGATTAAGTATTGATTTTTTAAATCCATTTTTATTTTAATTGCATATTAGTGACAAATATGCAATTTGAACTATGTTGTTGTGATTAAGTATTGATTTTCTAAATCTTAGTTCCTCGTCTCTAATATTACTCTCTGTGGGATAGATATCTAGGACTCCATTAGAGCTCTGTATTACTTGAGCGATACGTATATTTGCATTGATAAGTGTGAATTTGCAATTATTGAATATTTATACACATCTTTATCAAATCTATAATCGTTGTCATGTTTTTGGCGTCATTGCCGGGGATTTAAATCTTCTAGCAGCAGTATCAAATTCTTGTATTTTTAAACATATATAAAGTCGTTGTCAATAAGCTCATTGTTAAAAATAAATATCCTCTGCCAATGATTAACAATTTGTTTGGTCAGTTGGAAGAGGCTTCAGTATTTTCAAAGATTGATCTAAGGTCAAACTATCATCAGTTGAAGATTAACGAAGACGTAGCAAAGACTATTTTCAGGACCAAATTAGGCACTACGAATTCGTGGTGATGTCGTTTGGACTGACAGATGCTCCAGCAGTGTAAATAATCCTGCTGAACAGGATATTCAGGCTTTTTTTGAACACTTCTGTGATCGTCTTTATAGATGATATTCTAGTATATTGGAAGAATGAAGTCATTCATACAGATCATTTACATGTGCTACAGGTTTTAAAGGAAAATACGGCTTATGCCAAATTTTCTAAATGTGAATTTTGGCTTAAAAGTGTTGCTTTTGGCACATTATTAGTGGAGACGGCATACCTGTGGATCAGAATAAGGTTAAGGCAATTGTAGATTGGCCAAAACCTACTACTGTTACTGAAGTCAGAAGTTTTCTACATCTGGTTGGTTATTAAAGGAGATTTGTTAAAGGCTTCACAGACTATTGTGCCACTATAAGTGTTGACTCAATAGTCGGTGAAGCTTGACTAGTTTGATCGTTGTGAGGATGCTTTTTAGAAGCAGAAGGTTTGTTTAATTTCAACTCTAGTATCAGCCATTCCTTCTGGTTTTGATGGATTTCAGATTTTCAGTGATGCATCTTTGAGAGGTTTGGGTTGTGTACTTGTGCAGCAGGGTATGGTCATTGCTTATGCATCATGATAATTGAAGAATCATGAAAAGAATTATCCCACATATGACTTAAAGCTTGTTGCAGTTGTCTTTGCACTCAAGATCTAAAGACATTATCTATATGAAGTTAGAGGCGATGTTATGACCACCAGAGTTTAAAATATATCTTCACTTAAGAAGATTTGAACCTGAGGCGGAGAAGATGACTGAAATTTATTAAAGATTATGATTTGGATATTCAATAGCAGGTCGGAAAGGCAAATGTTGTTGAAGATGCGCAGAGTAGAAAAGGTTTTGGTAATCTGAATTATTTATTTACTCAGTAGGGTAGTTAATTAAAGATTTGGAAAGGCTGAGGTTGACTATAGTTGATTATGGTGATGACAGTATGGCTCAGTTATATCACTTGACGTTGCAGTCAGCTCTTAAAGGCAGAATTGGAGATTCTTTAGCCAGAGATAGCAGCATTCAGAAAGTTCTAGAGCAGATTCAGGCAAGCAATTTGGAGAGAAGAGATAGATCATGATGGTCTATTGAGGTATAAAGGCAGGGTTTATGTTCCAAATGTTGATGATATGAGGAAAGAAATTCTAGAAGAAGCACATCTATCTGGATATACTATTCACTCGTGGAGGAACAAAATTTATGAGGATCTCAAAGAAGCATTTTGGTGGCTGGGATTCAAGAGAAGTGTGGCAGAATTCATGGACAAGTGTCCCACATGTCAATTAGTGAAGGTAGAGCATTAGCGTCCTAAAGGTCAGTTGCAGTCTTTACCAATTCCACAGTGAAAATGGAAGGAATTGCGATGGATTTTGTGATTGGTTTGCCTAGATCTCGTCAGGGTCGGGATGTCATATGAATAATTATCGATCGACTAAGTCTACCCATTTCTTAACTATTAGACATAGATCTAGTTGAGAAACTAGTCAAATTATATGTGGATTAAATTGTGAGGTTGCATGGAGTGTCGAAGCCTATTATGACAGATATGGCAGATTTGCTTCCAGATTATAGAAGAAAGTTCAGGAAGCTTTGGGTACTCGATTAACTTTCAGTACAACATTTCCACCTCAAACAGATGGTCAGTCAAAAAGGGTTATCAAAACCTTGGAAAATCTACTAAGGTTATGTGTCCTTAACTTTGATGGAGGTTGGGAATCACATATAACTTTAGTAGAGTATGCCTATAATAACAGTTACCAGACTAGTATTGGAAAGGCTACATATGAAGCTTTGTATGGAAGGAAGTGCAAGACACCTCGATGTTGGGCTGAAATAGGTGAAAGAAAGATCATTGGAGCAAATTTGGCTAATGATACTACTGAAAAGATTAGACTGATCAGAGATAGAGTGAAGGCAGTGCAGGATAGAAGGATAAAATACTATGATGCCAAGCACAAACCTGTTGAGTTTGAAGTTGGAGAGTTCGTGTTTATCAAAGTCAGTCTATTGAACGGCATGCAACGTTTTGGGAAGGCAAAAAAATTGAGCCCCAGATTTATTGGTCCATTTGAGAATGTAGAGAGGATTGGTAAAGTGGCTTACAGATTGGTTTTACCAACTCAGATGCAGGAAGTGCATTATATTTTCCACATTTCTTCACTCAGAATATATATTACATATGAAGCCAGTAGGGTGATAGCAAACTCAGTTAACATTCAGTCTGATTTGACTTATGTTGAGGAGTTTGAAAGGATTCTGGATTATCATGTCAAGAAACTGCGAAACAGAGAGATCCTTTCTATGAAGATTTTATGGAGGCACGGGTCGGAGAAGGAAGTTGCTTGGAAGAAAGTCTGAGATTCAAAAAAATATATCTACAACTTTTCAATTAAGATATGTCTGTTGTTGTATTAAATCTTTCAAATTTCGGTGACAATTTTTATAAGAAGAAGAGATTGTAACAACAGAAATTAAGTGATTATAATAATAATAATAATAATAATAATAATAAACTGACAAATCCCTTTAATTATAACTTAACGATCGCAACCATCAATTGGGATAGAAGATAATATATGAAATCCGGCAACAAGGAAGAAAATTGAGAACAAAGCATGAGAAAGCTTCTTCGTATGACCAAAAGAAAAGAATATGGGGATACATATAGATGATTTGAAGACAGAAAGACAGAAGAAAATCCGCTCAATGGTATACCACATAAAATCCTAACGCGCAATGCTTACAACAAAGACGCGAGAAACCGCAAAGGCCAAGGGTATTATTCTAGATAAAACAGGGAAATAATAGAAATGTTAAAGGGTAGCGGTAAAATTTACCCATCCCACCACAACCTGTTCAGTGGAACTTAGCTCCGCTCCACCATTCACAAAAATCTCATTTTTTGAACAAGATTTTAAGAAAGCAACACAAACTCCTAAACAACCCATAACCAGCTTTCCAAAACAAAAAGTGGTTGAAAATTCGTCCCAAACGGGTTCTAAGAGATTAAATTCTAATAAGAGAATGTAGCCATTGGTTTTAGAGCTAGAAGAACGAAGGTCCACACAAAATTCATCATATGACAGGAAATAAAATGGATGCACAAACCAACTTTTAGATATCAGCTCGGGAAAGAAGATAAGAGTAAATCATCCACTTTGCTTGACTAATAAAAGCCAATGGAATTAGTCATTTTCATTATCTTTCTTTCTACATGTTTGTTTAATTGTGAAATATAAAATCTACCAAATAAGCCATATTTTGATGTTAGGCATCCTCTAATAGCACGAGTCTTCTAACTGTTAAACCGTATGCATAATAACAACCTACACTTCTTTGTCACCTTCATCTGTTGGAGCCCACTATAGGACCGAGGAAGTTGCAGTTGGGATAGATCCAAGTTAAGCGAGATGAAGCCCAAAGTCCAAATACAATTACGCGTTGGATTGTGGGATGCTTGTGAGCATGGCGCGAGAGTTGGGAATTTGATGTTATAAATTTTATGATGCCAACTTTCGAACGTCAAATGGTTTGGTTTCTCGCGTATTTAGCAAGTGATCTTAAATGTAAGAGTGTGGCTTCCATGGATTTAAGTTTGAGATGTTCTGTCTAGTTTGAAGATGTTTAAGGAATAATATCCCTTGCTAAAGTTAGTAGGGAAAGATCACAAAGAGATCCTTTCACGAAAGGCTATCAAAGCAAGTTGGGAAATCAAGTGCGTCTAATGGCTAAATTATTGGAGGTAATACTCAACTTATTCACTACAGTAAGCGAATATAGTTCACCGAGTTTCAGCGATCATAGATTGGTGCAAATTGTAGTTGTGAATGCCTCCTAAATAGGGAAATGACCATTGAAATTATAAAAAATGATTATTTATGCATCAAGAGGCGAGCTTGCTTCTGCTATAGTATCAACCTTTGCTTTGAAGTTTGAGAGATATTGGGTTATATGGTGATCCTTCACCGGGATGAAATGAAGTTCACGTTTGCGCTGAAGATCACAAAAACCGATTACTGGATTAAAGTCGACTTCATATGATAGTTCATTTTTAGAGCAAGAAGAACACAAGGTAATAAGTGGAATGATATTGTGAAAAGAAGAGCTGCGATGAGGTTTTGATCAAAGAACATAAGATGTGTAAAAGGGTTGATTAAAGAAGATGCCGCCATAGCCATTGTCAATTTGTTTGGTTAGTTTGGGAGTAGAGCCAAGATAGCCATCTAATCCATTTGCCTCAAATAGTTTCAAGATTTGTAAATTTATGACCTCCAATTTGGATGATTATCAGTTGTAGGTTGGTTATTGAAAACTCCTTTGATATTCTTCATAAGAATTTTAAGTTGGGGCAGAATGGTGATATCACCAATTTTGAGGAGGACATGTCAATCAATGGTCAGGCAATAAACAGAAGAATTGGAGGGACTCATGAGTTCAACAGATAATAGTTGTTGTACGGCTTATTTCTCTGATATCATATTAAAATATGATCAAGGATATGGTTGTAGCTAAAGCAGAGTACAAAGAAAATTGATAGCTAAGAACAAAAGAAAGAAGAGAAAGAAGTAGAGACGAGAGTACAAATTAAAATAATATATTATCATGCATTCAATAGTGAGTAGCTGGTCCGTTTATATAATGTATAATCAAATGTAGATTATATAGTGACAGAGTTGTTACAAACGAAAGGTTATAATGGAGAGTTCAGTTATGATCCAAGGGGTGAGAGTACATAGTAGAGGAAAGATATTGAGCCCTGCTAGCCACAAGTGATGATGACAGAGAATTGGAGGTGGCTATTATGCACAAGGTTCAACACTAACTCAAAAAATGCCCCAAAATGCCGCTGGCCGTCACCAAAAATAGTGAATGTAATGAAAAGTACATTTTATATTACAATTTATAATACTTGCTTAAGACTAATGGGTGGTTGGATTGTTTTAACGTATCCACATTAAACCGCCTATATTTGAGAAAACCAGAATGATACCATAGAGTAAAATTGAATAATATGAGTACCTCAATGCCTTTTAAGAATTCTCATCATGAGGCATGCGCCTCATGGGCTATCACGAGAGACATATGCCTCAGTATATGAGAGGTACACCAGAGCGTGTATGCCTCGCCTTAAAATTTAATAGAAATATGCCTCATGGGCTCTCATGAGAGACATATGCCTAAGTATATGAGGTGCAACAGGACGCGTATGCCTCGCCTCAAAATTTAAGAGAGGTGCACCTCATAAATAGGGATTAGGTTAATTTTTTTAAAGCAAGTATAGACAAAATATATTAGCTAAAATCCTTTTTTTGTTATTGGGAAAGTTGATTTTATATGCCTCATAATAGGGAAAAATGGTGAAATATGTTCGGCATCTATTTTTTTGGGAAACATACTTGAATGTTTATTCAAACCAAATTACATCCAATGAAAGATAACAATTTAAATTGACATACTACTTTATGAAGTTGAAGTATCAAGAATAGGTGGAACATGTTTAAATTTGCACTTGGTTTGAACCTATGTTTAACCCTAATTCAAACCCAAATTCAAACCTGGTTCAATCACAATCAAGTTCAAACTGGTTTAAACCTCATCTAAATAAATAAAACTCAAATTTGTTCAAACTAGTTCTTAATTGATTTGAGAGTGGAGGAGATAGACACATTACGTTAAACTGATTTTGGCTTATTATATTCTTGCTTTGATATCTTAACTAACACCATGATTTGTTGTAACAATGATAAAGTAATCTATTACTTCATACTTTCATGTTATTATAATACTTTTTATTTTGCATAATTTATTGATTTTGAAGTTTAGACCTCAAGACAGTTCAAAGCATACATCTCATCTCATAGACTAAAAATACCTCATGGATTATATAATTTTAATTCTTGAATGATACCTTTTATAAGGGAGAAGAATCCGAATAGTATGTGCATCAAAATGAGGGTTGCTGAATACTTATTAGGATAAGGTAATATGTGCATGCATGGGATTTGTATGTCACAAACCAGGAAAACGGCCAAAGAACTACTGGAGTAAAAAACCTGCCTTACAATATGCACGGGAATTGTACATGCATACAAGTACATTACAGAGGAGAGAGTTCAGGATGCAGAATTTGGTGTATAGCTTCTTCATTGTGCTTATAGGAGAGAATTAATACATTTTAAACAAATATATCCATCAGAATACTGAATTGTAAGGATTCAGTAACTGAAAACTAAAGGAAACTGAAGCACAAAACTAGAGAAAATACTACAAACCTGGCTGGAAAATAAGGAATTTGGAACAATGACAGGAAACTTTTCAGGATTCATAAGAGATGTGGTTGTGAGACCCATTTCTACCACTTGCCCTTCAATTGAACCAGCCTGAAACGCAAAGAAATCAGAATAGCTTGAAGAAGCTTAAACAAAATTTTCTAAATCTGTAAATCATAAACCACTTGCTTTCACAAAGAAAGAACGGATATGTGCTGAGAAATCTTTTAATAAGAAAAAAATATGACAGTGGAAATAACTCTAACAAGGAATGATTCAAGTCACACAATCACAGATTTCAAGTTCACCTTTATATAATCTCCCAGTGAGAAGGGCTTTGAAAATTGCAAAGAAAGACCACTAAGTATGTTTCCAAGGATGTCTCTTGCAGCAAAAGCAGTGGCCACTCCTGCAACAATAAATGAGTAAACTCTATGCCGAACCAACCAAATGAATGATGCAGTATAAACCTCTGTACAAAAGAAAACTACAACAGCCAGCTTTTGATGAAGCAGGAAATGAAACATAATTCTACATATAAGTGAATTTTTTTGCAAAACACAAGCATATTTAAAATTTCAAAGGTACTTCAACTAATTCAATTGTAAGTTGGAAATAATGTCATGATCCGATCCGAGGCTTGGAGTTAATCAAGATAGGTATAGATAATCATACAGTGGAGATTAAGTTTTCGATATTCATTCTTTATAAATAATATTTTACAAATGAATGAGCGACTGAAGAAAATTAATTTAAAACAATATAATTTAAATTTTACTTCATAACAGGTTGTCCGCGTCTCTATAAATATTATATTTTTCATCGCTCATCTTTTAATCACTTAATTAACCTGAAAGTTAGTTTAAAATGACAATAAACTAAACAAGTCAGTGAATAATCATATTCCTAAACAACAGAAATGCAAGATAAAAAAAAAGTAAAATGCATTTCAGTTAAACTTTTAATAAATGAATATTAATATTTGAGATACTATCAATGAATCTTATTATATCAATAACATATAAATTTATTATATATTTATACAACCGTCACAATAACACCGTCTTAAAATTTGTATTAATTAAGGTACTTCAATATCAATATCATTTTTTATATACGTGTACGGGTACCTTAATGTTCCTCCACTAGTACCATAAATGAGTGACTTCATTATAGTCAATCATACATATACAAGCATACAATAAAAACAAAGTTGAGTGCACAGGTCATTCTTACTGCAACGCCCAAAAGTTGAGAAATCAAGTAAGTTCAGCTAATTTTAAAAGTACCCAAAATTTTACATCACCCGAAAGTCATGCATGAAATTGATCAATTCATTACAAAGCACAGTATGTAAACTATGACTGGATTATGAGGTTAGAAGTAATATGTTTATTTTACCTAATTAAACCATAATTAACTCTTCTAATCCAACAGTTATTGTTCCCAACTGACATTTCATACAATATTTAGCATTGGGATAGAGTCAGTGGGATGAATGCATCATATTTCCTCCAGATCCTTCGAGTTTACCCTCTCCCTATTCAATCTCGCTCGTATAGAGGATCCTGTGAAGGATTTAGATCACACACTATACCAAGACGCAAGCAATAAGGGTGTATGATAACCTAGAAGCCGCACCTCACGATCCAGGGATTTGAGGTGAGTGTGAATCCCAATCTCACGTGATTTGAGATTTTCATTTCCTTCCTCACACTTCTGCATTGAAGTTTGCCTCATTTTTTGAGAATTTTTCTTTTTCGATAGTCGTCTGAACCTGTGTCGGAGGCGTCGAAATTGGTGTGCGAGCTTCCGTACCGGATTTAGCACAAAATCAGCTAGTAAAGTTTGGGGTGATAGGAAAAAGAGAAAATTGAATTAGAAATAGGAAAAAGAGAAAATTGAATTAGACGGTTTCGAGAGGGCAATTTTATGCCGAGAAACCCTCTGAGGTATGATTTGGGCAAACAAATTATCTTTTGAACTAAATCACAATATGAGCTAGGATTTCATGAATTTCTACAATGTTTATCAATTTTCAAGTTGGTTACAAGAGACGGCGAGCACGAGACGAGCATGAGAGAACACGTAAGGTTGCTCCGCTAAGTCGGGCGAAATAATCTTTTGCTAATTCAAAAAAAAATAATCTTCTATAGATTTTCATATGATTTCTTGTTGGACACAGACACATTTAGAATTTCACGCATATTGCATAAGAATACTTACATCAAATGTATGAATGCAAACTCATTTCATCTTATAATACATGTCATATTATTATGTTATGTTATGCTACGATACAAATTAATAAGCATATGAAATTAATTGCTTACAGATATTCATTTTGTTATCATTCATGCCTATGATATATAAAATGTCTAATTGCAGGAATTATGTTTTATGAAATATTTGATGAATGTTAGTTACATGTATTATGTTTTAAGAAAAGTCACAAGAAGTGTTATGAGTAAACTATTACATGATTACTTGCAAGTACACTATGTAGGAATATAATATTTTTTACTTTTCATATTTAGGCGACGACAAAATTCTTGAATCTTTTTTATCAGGAAGTGACAAAACATAGGAAACCATTGATATCAGAAGGTCCATTGATAATTGTTATGTTGGGAAGGGGGGAAATTTTTATTGATAGTTTATATGATTTTTGGGTTAGAACGACGACTCATGATTCAAGGACATGAAATAGTTGAGGCCTATAAATTTACAAATGACATTATTATGAAATGACATCAATGAAATAACATTGTTATGATTATATACGATAAACAACTTATGAACATGAAACATGTTTTTTATTATACTTATGATTTCATGTTTATGTTATCTAAAATCTAGCATATTATGATTAGTGTATAGATATGAACATGTCGGTCAACTTTTTTTGATTGATAGATTTGAAAATATGAATATGAAAATATAATTTTTGAGATTTAATTTAAGTATAAGAGGTATATAGTTTAGGTTTTGAAAGTAGTATGTTTTAAAATGAGACCAAATAGATCTCATTCGTCCAATAGTTTGCATAATCGTGTCTGACACCCTGAATACTACACATTCCAAGAGAAAAGTGTAGACCCCGATAATAGACCCAATTCTGCAAACTAAGAGATTTGTGACATCCATTTTGTCTGCGAACCTTTTATATATGACCGACAAATTCCCCTATCTAATATAAA
>JXCR01135154.1:105276-130913 GCA_002079205.1 Phalaenopsis hybrid cultivar
TCGGTGCAGGGGGAGGAACGAAAAACAGAAGCTTTCGGTGGTGAGGGTCTCAAATAGTGTCGAGAGGGGGAAGAAGGCGAGCGCGGGGTCGAATTCATGAAAGGAGCGGGGTCGAGAGCCGTTACCGTGGAAACAATTGGCGGGCAAATTAATAACTTCCAAATAGGCAGGGAGGTTTAATTGGAAAATAATTAATTTTCATTTTTGAATTTTGAAATTTGAAATTTAAAATCTGTGGGCTGAAGTAATTAGTCCATGTCCAGCCTGAATCGAACCCAAGTCGGACCTGGGTTAAGCCCAAGCCCACGCCCCGCAAATTAAAAAAAAATAAAAATAAAAAAATCGTGCGTCAATATCCGTGTAATTTGTGCGCGCATGTAACCCTGGCAATATGGGTGTCCTTCCTAGCTAAAGTTGACGTTCCGGACGCGTCGGTGCAGTCAGTTTCGTCATCCGGGGTCGTCTGGACGAGTTTGCCGACGGGCGAGTCGATTCAAGTCAAAGTCGTGTGTGATGCAGTGAGTGCGTTGCTGAGTCACCGAGGGTTCACCTAAGGTCGTATGATCCTGTAGGAACTTATTTTCGGGCCCTCTACATGCTGGTCCTTAGCCCTTGCAACTAGAAGTTGAGTGCTTGGAACCACTCATGCGAGTTCTTCACAAAAATGAGTAAAGAAGCGGTTTGAAGTTCTACGGGAGGTGGGCTCCATTACTAGTCCGCTAGGATGGTCAACAAGGGACTCCTAAGGCTAGATTTGGGGTTCTAGGAGTAGGAAACTAAAACCTCACTAAAAATGAGGTCAACAGAACAGTGACATGCGAGTATGCACATTATTTTCTTTCCATGTATAAAATCTTATTTTAGCCTTGATTATTTATCTGAGCTCATTGTTGTCTTCTAAGTAGGGGCAACAAGCACTAGGGTGACTAATCAAGTGTGATTTGTACAATTTTTGCATTGTATACTTTTGGGAGATTGTACAAACATATTAAATACGTACTATTATTAATATTAAATTTAACAGGTCTGTATAGTTTTCATATTTTGATATTATAATTTTTCTACGCCTTCGAGAATGAATATGAACAAATTATGAAATACAATGTATCACTTTTGTTGTGAGAATTTAATTAAACTAGTTCTTTACCCACTGGATCCTGATTCTACGAGTAAGGATAAGTGTTAGTAAGAATTTAGTCTGACGAAATTATCAGTCTCTTTCACACCTCAGCCGACCCTTAAAGGGGGGTCTGTTGAGGAGTGATAGAAAGTGGTATCAGAGCATGATTATTGAATGAAAAAATTATTGAAGCATTTTGGATTTAGAAGTGAGAACGAGTTCAAATATGAATTAATTTATACAAAGCTATATATTGATGAATTTAAGATGAATAACCCATACAACTTGAGGTATCATACATGCATCGGACGATATTATATGGTAAACTGCATTTAAATAATAAATTAAGTGAATACAGATGAACATGTCTTAAGAATTATTAGAAATCACTAAGGTCTGGTCTATCTGGTCTCATAAACCAAGTGCAATGCCTGAAGTAATATTTGAAAATATTTTAGGCAGAAGTGATGATCAGTACAAGATAAAAGAGAACACTAAAGCTACTGGTTACAAGTCATAGTGCAATTTATATCACATATGGTTGACAAAATGACTGTCATTGAAAGCTCCTTCACCAGTATAGAACCCAAATCTAAAACTGGGGAAAAAACAAATTGACACTCGAAGATTTTTCAGTCTTTCAAGCAACTGCATTCAAGGGTGCCAGTGATCCGACAATTGTTGAAGATTGGCTATTGAAGCTCGAAAAAATTCTGAATGTTATGATTTTTCCTGAAAATAGAAGAGTGATGGGTGGCATATGCAGTATAGAGAAAATAGTATTGAGAAAATTTTCAATGACGCCTCTTCCACAAATTCAGTGGGATGGCATCTTCAAAAATTGGTTCATTCTACCCTCACCCAGATTAGCATTGCAAGATAAGTTCTTCATTCTACCCTCACCAAGACATTTATACAATGAGGGAAAATTCAATTCTCATTCCAACTATGCACCTTACTATGTCAGCACACAGGAGAAAATGTGTCACTGATTTCTGCGCATTCTCAGAGATCAATGAGGTTGGCATTGACTCCAATTGAAATCAATGATTTCTCTGTCCTTATTAAAAGAGCAAAAAGAATTGAAAATGAGGTGAACTTTTCCAGTCAGCAATGACAACCTCGGGGAAGCAAAAGAAGACTTTGGCAAAAGAGAAGAATTTCAAAGTAAAAAAATTAAATCAGAAGGTACGAAGAAGCAATCACAATAAAAAATTACAGTTTATGAAAAATATGAAGAAAGACATTTTGGGCAGAGTTCGATTGGTTTAGAAAGGTGTTACAAAAGTGGATAACCAGAATAACGTCAAATGAATTGTCCACAAGAAAAGAAGAGAGACAGTAGATCACAGACAATCCATGAACAAAGATAGCCCGGAAAATTTTTGGAAGGCAGTCAACCCAGCAGAGCTCAATTTTTAGAAAAGCATGAGGTGCAAGCAAAGGGTTGATGGTTAAACTTTAGAGCGCAGAATTGAACTAGTAAGAGCACGTGCTTCTTGCAGTTAACCCTCAAGAAGTCAAAGAACATGAAGAAATGATTATAGGTACGCTTCTTATTCACGATCGGCCTGGCACTATTCTATTTGATTCAGGTGCATCGCATTTTATTATTTCTGATGAGTTCGTTGTCAGTTTACCTGTTGATCTTATGCATTTTTCTCCTGCTCTGTGTTATCATGCTCTTGGAAAGTAGCTTCGTGCATCCACTTTTCTCCTGCAAATAAGGTTTTAGCGATTTCTTCTTATCCTGCAATTAAAATAAATGTTAGTCTGGAGAGAGAGTCGGCAAGAACATTGTTCTTCCCGTCTATATGTTCAAAATGAACGACGATCCCCAATCCGTTGATGAAATCCGTGAAAGCAAACCATCTAACTCTAGATGGTTTATTTTGAGTTGTTTTATTATAAAAAGAAATTATGGCTTGACAATCTGTTCGAAGAACAATTTCATACTTGTCCAAATAATGGATTTTCAAGGAATTCAAACTTTCCATGCAGGCATAGATTTCTGCGTCGATAGTTGATTTTACCGTTGTGAATTTTTCAATTGCATATGCACATATTTTTTCAGAAGATCTAGGATCATTTTTAGCCAACTTCCATTTGCAAATTCTCCCCCATCCTTCCATACATCCATCTGTCTCAAGAACAATATAGACGTTTTTAGGAGGAATTTCTAAATCTGGTAATTTCTGAACCAGATCTTTGATTTTTCTAATAAGTTCCCAATCATGATCCTTTAGCCTTTTATCTCCATGTGGAGATGTTTTCTGATATAATGGCCCTAAGAGGACTCCAAGATTTGGAATATAGCTTCGGGCGTAATTAAGAATTCCAAGCCATGATCACATTCCCTGCTTTTCCTTTAATTTTTCATTAGGAAAATCAGCTATTTTCCTAATAATATGGGGTTGAAACTTTATTTTTCTTCTGCCAATAACAGCTCCCAAGAATTCAATTTCACTAACTGCTATTTTTATCTTTGTTGGGGATAGCACCAATCCTTCTGCTTCAACGATTGCAAGAAATTTTTCCAAGTGCTCCTTGTGTTCAGATTCATTTTTGCTGAAAATAATTATATCATCAATATAGACAGCAAGGAAATTAGAGCGTTTATCAAAGCAAAAATCCATTTTTCTTTGAAAAACAGCTGGTGCATTTTTTAATCTGAATGACATGACCAACCATTCATATAATCCTGTTGGTGCAATAAATGTTGTCCATTCGATGGATTCAGGATGCATAGCGACCTGATGAAACCCACTTTTTAAATCAAATTTTGAATAAATTTGACTATTACCAATCTTTTTCAGCAAAGTATTGATGTCGGGTAATGAATATTGATCCTTATAAGTATTATCATTTAGAGACCTGTAGTTGAATACGAGTCGTTCCTTTCCTCGTGTTTCCTTTCCTATTTTAGGATCAACTGTTATTCCTGAATTGACGATTATAGCCATTGTTCTATGTCTACTCTTACTTGGTCTTATCACCTTTAGTTGTAAGAGAGTCTCAATATGCTTTTTAAATTGTTTTTGCATGGCAGGGGTAACATGCTTAAGAGGTTTATCCTGTATTGTAAGATGAGGATTAATAATATCAATCTTACAAGTTATCTTATTTTTAAGCCAATGCTTCTGAGGATTTTCTCCTATATATCCATTCTCCTGCAGCCTTTTGAATAGAGCTCTGAATCTTCTAACAAAGGAATGTTCATTGTTAGTAATTATGTTTGAATAAAGTGACTCAGGTTGTAATTCATTATAGAGATCATAGTCAATTTCCAATTCAGTTATCTGTTTAGCTGCAACTTCAACATCAACCGTAGTGTCAACATGTGTAATGTCTTTATAGAATATAACTGTGTTTCCTTCTATTCGCATGTCTCCATGCATACTTCTTATAAAGTTACATCCTACTAATATTTGAATATCATCATTGATTTCCATAGGAAGGCAGTAAATTAATGGTATTCTAAAACTATGCTCAGATATATACATTCCGTCATCCTTCATTTTTTTAGCAGAAGTTGTGATAGAATTAACTCCATTAAATGTAACTTCATAATTTAATTCTTCAAGTACCTCTTTTGGGACGGCTTTTGTACTTGCACAGCATGAGGTTGCTCCAGTATCCAATATCCCCTTTTAATTTGAATCTGTCAATACTTGGGATTTCAAAAGTGATTGTTAGATTGAATAACCTGTTGATTACTCTTTTTGGAGGCTTTAATACTTGTTCCTTCAATGTTTCAGAAAACACTTTCACTCCCTGTTCCTCAGTTGAATCTTCTTCTTCTTCGAATGTTACAATTTCTTTGCCCTTATCTCTTAGGGTAAGTTCCTGCAAATCATTTGATAATTGTTTTTCAATTTCCTGCTGAAGTTGCTTCTTCAGCCTTCTATTTTCTTCCACCAAATATTCTGTGTATTTAACTAGTTCATGAATTAAATTGTCCTTTGATTGAAATTGTACTAAGGATAATTCCTTCTGAACTGTTATGGTCAAATAAAACTTAGCACAAGGTGGACAAGCAGTTAATTTACATATCATACAATGTATTCTCATGTTAGAGTTTGTGATAATAAAACAGTAGGAACAGCGAGAATACTGACTTTTAACTGCTTTTTTATGCTCCCATTGATGTGAGCATTTTTCTTGATCTTCACTTAGTTTATTGAACATCTCCATCCATAGTCTTCTTTCAACATTAATCCAAACTCTTCAGTTGGATAATTTTCAAGAGCGTTTCGAATATGAGTAAGGGTATTGACTCCTTCCCCTTTAGAAATTGAGCAAATAGCATCTGATGATTCTTCATTCAAATCAACAGAAAGAACATCATAATCTTCTGGTAGATCTAGATTGTTGAGAATAGCTGCTCTGGCCATGTTACCCTTTTGACTTTTGCATTCCTTAGCAAAATGCCCTTCATCGCCGCATATATAACATCTACATTTGGATGATTTAGGCTTATCCTTGTTCTTTATCACACGAACATGAGAATCATGTGGCTTTCCTTTATAATTTTTCGATTTTCTCAAACCATACTTTTTATGTTGATTATAGAAGTCTGGTACTGGGATTTTCTTACAGAGTGAAAGATATTTTATTCCTCTTTGCACAACAGCCCTTTTGCATAATTCAGAAACATACTGGTAGGTAAATCTGATCCTAAGCATAACACCAACTGTGTTACCAGGATATTTGTTTTTAAAATGCCTCTTCGATTTCATTGTCAATGATTGGAGGCATTTTGCGAAAGAACTTATCAGATAACTCTGGACTTATATACATTCTTCTAGATTTTGCTGCAAGGACTTTATAATCATTCAAATAATCAAACATGTTTTTGATTTCCAAACATGTCAGCCTTTTTAGGTCGAGGTAAGTCCTGTTTTGTTCATCGGTTGAACCTTGATATGGATCTTCCAGTAAGATAACCCTTCTGATAGCAGATAGAACATTTTGTGGATCATCTGCTATATTGATTACAGCTTTATATTCTTCTTCATAAGCTATTCTCCACTGGATTCATATTTTCTTTTCGACTTCTCCAAGTAAATTTTCGATAAATAAGACTTTAGATTTGTTGTCAGCAAATTGCATATCATTTACCAGATTTAGAGTAATAGATTCCTATCTAGAAATAACATCATAGAGTGAGAAATCATCTGGTAATATTAACATGACTCCATGAGCATTCTGTGCTGAAGGTAGAGTCCACATGTTTTGTTGATAAGATCTTTTAAAATCAAAAGCCTTAGATCTTAAGTTTTGAAAGTTAGAAGAGGATGAATCAGATTGTAATCCTGAAATGGCTGGTTGGTACATTACCGGTCCCATGACTGGTTCATTTGGAGGTAAGTAGGATGAGGATACAGATGCATAAGCACTATCTGCTTTTGAGGCCATTTTCTTCATGCGTGGATATTCCAATTCAACAAGTTGTTCAATATTTGGATATATCAATTCTGGTTTTGGTTTTGGAGTAGGATAGATCAACTCGGGTTTAGAATCTGATCTTTGAATAGGTGATGAGAGTTTATGTTTTGGTGGAGTTGTTTCAAAGGAATCAGGCTCAAGATTAAGTGGTGTTTCTGGTGTTTCTCTTTCTCCACCAACTTCCGTTTGTGAGTGTTTTTTAAATACTTTGAATAAAACAACGACTCCTGACAGAAAACTCGAGAAAATCAACAAGAAAAGACGCAAGTAAAAGAAAAGAAAAAGAATCCTCAAAAATCTTGGAGAAATCCCGAAAGAAAGGAAAAGTAACACGAGTGTCCTATCCCAAATCTTCGATAAAACAAAATAAAATGTTCGGGTGAGGGGGACCGCAAGCACTCGTATGGGGCTAGGCTCAGCTATATATTTATACTTGAGGGTCCGCGAAGGCTACTCGGTCACCCGAATGTATAGAACCTGTCACTCGTCTAAAAGTGTGTCTTGAACCTCACTTAGAGGACTATTTCCCAGCATAAACAGATATTCGTCAAATTGACAACTAGCTTTAAAGTATGTTTTATGCTTTTAACATGCATATAAATTTTAAACATGCAAAAAAGAGTTATGAATTTTTGTTTCATAGAAAAGTATGTTTTTGTTTGAAAAGGGTTTATCAAATCTTTTTTTTTATAGAATTTTTCGTTGTCCACGAGTCGATTACACTGTCGGGCGTGGGACTGCCAACAACCTGAGGAGATTCGAGTCAACTCCCGCTAGACTTATGTCGATGAGGGATACCGTTATCCTATTATTCATCAAATACCTGGATCTTGATGTTATAGGATATGGTATTTTTCTGCTCTATCTTCGGTGTGTCTTTATCATCACCACCGTACGCCCCAAAATGACTACTTGCGACCTTGTTTGATGGTTTCACGTATAGCAAAAGGCTATACGTTGACATTTATGCATCAGACATAAGCATCAAAAACCAAACCAAGAAACAAGGAAAGAAAAGAACAAAAATGGGATGAGAGAGAGAGAAGGCACTAATCTATCTAAAACACTCAAAAAGAGAATAGATCAGTCCTCAAAACTCCTATCGAAAAGACCTGGAAAAGTAGGGCTCAAGGTCTTTCCTAACAAAAATAAAGAACCACTTTGCGCTGATTTTTTTTTAAACCCCAAAGACGTAGGATTGATCAAGCCAACCAAATGCATTTCCAAAATGAGGCTTAGAAATCTCCCAAACTACACGAAAGGAAAATAACTCGGAGAATACCACCACTAGTACTCCCAAACTCATGCAAGAAATCGGAATCTTCCAACTTTCAATTTAATCAGTAGCCTCATATATCAAATAAGCATAAAATCTTCCCATATAACCAAATAAATGCTCATGGCCAGGGTCAATACAAAGGGATGAACAGCAGCTAAAGCTCTCGGCCAAGGGAACCCACACGGGAGGCAACTACTAAGGCTCGCGGCTTAGGGTAGTAAGGAACAACTGCTAAGGCCCACGACCAAAGGCAACCCAAGGAACAACAAGTAAGGCTCACGGATAAGGCGACCAAAAAGGAAAGGGGGGGCTGTTAAGGCTCACGGCCGAGGCAACCAAAAAGGAAAGGGGGAGCTGTTAAGGCTTACGACCGAGGCAACCAAAAGAACCATCAGTGGCTACTATGCTTCCTCGACATACATAAGAGGATAACTAAAGTGATTATAATTTTTGGGATGACAAACTTGATTCATCAATAACATTCGAGCCATTCAAGCCTAGCAAGAAGGACAAAATCACACCAAACAACTTCCAATAGGCCTCGCGGGTAAGAACTGCAAGAGGAGCAATTCTCAATGGTGAGCTCACGGGTGGGACCAAAGGGGGAGGCTGATTCAACCACTCACAAACCCACGGCTAGGAACCAAGCAAACATCAAACTGCGGCCTTATAAACTTCCAAACCAATCCATCAAACTCAGATAACAGCTCTCGAATAAGGACAATACAGCACGCCCAAAACAGACTCTCGGACAGAAGTCAAGGCAAGCAAACCGAGCCCCTGAACAAAGCCAAAAGCAAACCCTTCAAAGCCCATACATGAAGCTTAAACAATTAGGACAATGTTTTAACCAAAACCAAAAGCCAAGCCCCAACAAAACCAACATCCCATGCCCTTTCAAGGTGAAAAACCGAGCCCCAATGGAGGCTAGAAACCAAAATTTTATAAGCTACAAATGCAGTTTATGGCAATAAATCCAAAACCAGTCATCCTTGAGAAAACCAAAAACCAGCATGGGCCAGAAAATAAATCAAGCCGTAGCTAAGGCTCAAAATCATGCCACAATAAAAGCTAGAAAAAAAAAACAACTTCATGTCTTCAAAATATCAGAACATAGGGCCACCACATGCTTCAAATAAGAACTGTAGAACCTTTTCAAATCAATATAAACTTCTTCCTAGCATGCATTTCGAGTAAGGGAAAGCCACAGGAAGCCAAAACTGAGCCCAGTAAAGACTAAAAATCATGTCATCTGATAGATAAAACAAACCCACATCAACATGTATTTCATATGAGAGGAATAACGTGAAGTAGAGAAGCATGCATAAACTTCGAAGTTAACATTTCAAGGCCTCCAAAATAAGTTCCGAGGGACTTCCAAAAATAAATATTTTCATATCCCATATAGGTTTCGAACAAATGAGGCAACCGCAGGAGCTAAAACCGAGCCCCCACATGCGTGAAAGACCAAATAAACCTTCCAATGTCTCATGCTAGATAAGAATAAATGAAAGCTTCATGATACATATCTCAACATGCTTGCAAGAGGAGCTACCATTGCCTCAAAACCACATTCTAATATTTCTGATTTGCTTCCCATAGAAATATGCTGCGATAAATAGAAACATGTCATAGCTTCACCACTTTAAGCAAGTAATCAAATCTAAATCCTAAAACATGCTCACATTTTTATCCTTTACATGCTCTTAAGGCGAATATCTCAAAAAAAAAGAAAGTGAATTAAACTAGCATGTTGTACCATCCAACAGAGCCATACTCAGTGGCTCGTTAGAGAGAAAACCGGAAGGAAGCAAGGTACAGAAAAAAGAGGGGAGAAGAGATACCTCTCTAATGCAAATGTAAAACTCCCACAGAAATCTTCCTTCTAAACCCTCCAAGAGCAAAGTTCTCTACTTCCCTTCTCCTTAAGAAATTTTCAACAACCACAAAACCCAAAAAAAAGCTCTATTTTATAGGCAGAGAAGAGAAGGAAAAAAGAATGAAGCCATCCCCCTCCCCCCGGTACTCGAATCGGGTCAAAGAAGAAAAGAAAGCTCCCCTCTGCCTTACCGCATGCGAGGCAACCGAAGTGCCCAAGACCAAGTGGCGAGCCAAGTGGCAGGGAGAGAGGCACCGCGAAGAAGAGAAAGTTGCCCCTCAAATGTTCCAGGAGCAAGTTCATCAGAGTCAACCTACCAAGAAAGGAAAATCGCAGTCATAGAGGCAGGCGCAGCTTCGAGAAGGAGAGTCTCGAGTAGAAAGTGTCGAGCAAGGACAAATGAGAGGTCAACTCTCCCTCGCGTAGAGGAAAAGGGCTCGATCGGCTCGAGACCGAGAAACGGCAGAGCGGGACACGCGAACGGGACAGGGAAAGGGAGGCAAAGCTCGGATGCGTGAGTTTAGGGATTTAGGGCTTTAAAAGGAAAAAGATGATTCTTTTTTTTATTAATATATATATATATATATATATATATAAATCCTAAGCAATTTATTCGCGCGCAGTGCCTTAGCAAAATGGATGTCCTCCATAAGCAAAATCGATATTTTGATCGCACCGGTGCAGTCTGTTTTGTCATCCGGGGTCGCTCGGACGACATCGTCGACAATTGGGTCAAAAACACGTCAAAATTCAAATTTCATAAAATTTCAACATGCGATCATTCGTCTCCAAAATCTATTCAAGTCTTCGACAAATAACAGTGCAAGCGATGTGAATTGTAGTGATCGGACATGTCGACTCTCCGAATTGCGAATTTTGTGCGCGCGGGAGTGCAAATTGTGCAAAAGACCACCCTAAGGCTTAAAGATCTTATCGAGACTCATTTTGGGTTCCCTCATATTGGTTTCACCCTTCTAAGCGCTAGAAGTCGATACCACACACGCTAAACTCTAAAAGGGTACAGAAGTAGGTTGAATTTCTAAAATTAGACGGGTCTCATTTATAAGGCTCTAGAATAGTCAAAGGGAGATTCCTAAGGCTAGATCTTAAACCCTAAGAGAAAGACTAAACCTCACTAAGAATGAGGTCAACAGTGGTGAACTGATATTTTTGGAAAAATTAGAAGTGTTGAATAAAGATGTACAAGAATTAAAAAATATTCGACTGATTTTGAAATTCCTGATGTATTTTTTGAAGAATTGACAGGGCTACCAAAAGTTATAATTTCTAACAGAGATGAAAGATTCATGTCCATGTTGTGTAAAGGCATTCATCAAGTTTTGGATACGCAGCTGCATTTTAGCACAATATTTCATCCACAAAATGATGGACAATCAAAAAGGACATTTTAGGCATTGGAAGATTTATTGGGGCTCTGTGTTCTCGATTTTGGAGGCAGTTCGGAAGAACACATTCATGATTAAATTTGCCTACAACAATAGTTATCAGTTTAGTTTAAAAACCGCTCCTTATGAGGCACTGTATGGCAGATAATGCAGAACTCCACTCAGTTGGATTGAAGTGGATGAAACCAAATGTTAGGTCCTGAGCTACTAACGAAGTCACAGAGAAAATCAAACTAATAAGAGACAGATCGAAGCAGCTAGAGATCAACAACAGAAATATTATGACCCAAAGCACAAAGTAATAGAATTTAGAATTAGAGATTTCGTATATTTTAAAGTCAATCCAATGAATGGTACAGCTAGAATTGATCAAGAAAGAAAATTGAGTTCCAAGTACATTGGTCCTTTTGAAATTCTAGAAAGGATCGGTCTAGTTGCCTACAGATTAGTGTTAGTTGCGGATATGTTAGTTATTCATTATGTGTTTCATATTTCAATGCTGAGAAAATAGGTTTTAAATTCAGATAAGAGGATTTCACATGAAGTCATTTAAGTACAGAATAATTTAACTTATATTGAGGAGCCTGAAAGAATTTTAGAAACCGATGTTAAGAAGTTGAGAAACAGACAGATTTCTTTTGTCAAGATAAAGTAGAAGCAAGGGTCTCAACTTACATGGAAAAAAGAAGAAAAAATGCTATAGAAATATGATTTCCTATTCAAGTGAAGTCAGAAATTTTGAGGATAAAATTTTTATGAGGGGCAAGTTATAACGCCCAAAAGTTGAGAAATCAAGTTCGACAAATTTTAGAAGTGCCCCAAATTTTGCATCTCTCAAAAGTCAATCAAATTATTTTTATAAAATTCTATACATGAAATTGATCAATTCGATATAAAGTACTATATGTAAATTATGATCATATTGGGAGCTATAAAATCGAAATTTATATGTTTAATTAACTCTCCAAATCCAGCAATTACAGTTCCCAACCAACATTTCATGCGATATTTAGCGTTGGAATAGTGTCAGTGAGTTTAATACATCGTATTTCCTCCAAAGCCTTTGATTTTCCCCTCTCAATTCGGTCTCGCTCGTCTAAAGGATCTCGTAAAGGCTTTCGCTCGGGTGCTATAACAAGTCGAAAGCAGTAACGGCATGCGACAACCTGGAAGCCGCAGCTCACGATCTACAGTTCCGGGGTGATTTTGGTGAATGTGAATCCCTCTTTCACATCTTTTGAGACTTTCATTTCCTTCCTCAAACTTTTGTATTGAAATTTGCCTCATTTTTTGTACATTTTTTTTTCTAGTAACCGCCGAAGGCGCCGAACTTGTGTCGAAAGCATCGAAAGTGATGTGCAAGCTTCGATACGGGATTTAACACGAAATCAACTAGTCGTAAAGTTTAGGGTGATAAAAATGAGAGAAAATTGAATGAGGTGGTTTCGGAAGGGAAGCTTTATGTTGAGAAGACCGTTTGAGGTATGTTTGGGGCAAATAAATTATGTTTCTGGCTAAATCATGATACAAGCTAGGATATCATGAATTCCTACAATGTATATGAATTCCCAAGTTGTTTACATGAGACGGCGAGCTCGAGACAAGCGTAAAAGAACTCGTTGTAGGGCTGCTCCATCAAGATAGATGAAATAATCCTGTAATAATTCAAGAAAAATATTCTATAGATTTTCATTAGATTTCTTGTTTGACACTGACATATTTAGAGTTTCCTGCAGATTGTGAAAGAATACATGCACTGAATATAAGAATGCAAGCTGATTTCTTTTAACAATACATGTGATATTATTATGTTATGTAATGATACAGATAAATATGCATATGAAATTAATTGCATACAACTATTCATGTTGTTATAATTCATGTCTATGATATATGAAATGTCTATTTGTAAGAATTATGTTTTATAAAATGTTTGATGAATGTTTGTTATCGGTACTATATTTTAAGAAATGTCACAAGGAATGTTCTAGATAGACTATTACATGAGCGTTTGCAAGTACACTATGATGTGGTATTCCCGACTCCTGGTGTTCAGGTGGAAACCAAATTATGGAATTGTTTTGATCAGACGGTGACAGTGTGTAAGGAACTATTGGTATAAAAGCGACTATTAATAACTGCTATGTTGGAGGGATAAAAACATTTATCGATAGTTTATATGGTATTTGGGGCAGGATGACGACCCATGATAACAGGACATAGAATAGTTGAGACTTATACATTTACAAGTGATATTATTATGAAATAATACATATGAAATTATATTGTTATGATCACATACGATAAACAGCTTATGAACATGCTTTTGATTATACTTATGATTTCATTTTTATGTCATGTATGTTTATATAGTAGTCTTGATTTTTACACCACCTACTGTTATTTTCAAGTTCTCTACGATCCTCACATATTGTGATTTGTGTATAGATATGTGTAATGGCATATGAGCATGCACATTATTTTCTTTGTGTATATTTTAGCCTTGATTATTTCTCTAAATTTGTTGTTGCTCACTATACGTTGTTGCCTCTAGGTAAGAGCAACGAGCACCGTGGCTAGTAGTAAAGTGTGATTGTACGGATTTTGCATGATAGAGTCACTGATTTATGGTACTAGTGGGGGAACACTAACATACCCGTGCATGTATATAGAAAAAAATATTAATATTGAACTACCCTACTTGGTACAAACTTTTAGACGACGCTCCTATGAAGTATAGATATGAGATGATATTAATTTGTTATTGATATAGTAAGGCTCTTTGAATAACATCAAATATTTAGTGATTTATTAAAAAGTTTAACCGACATGCATATTGCTTCATTTTTCAATTGTATTATTGTTGTTGAGAAGTATGAGTATTTACTGACTTGTTTTAGCTCACAATTACTTTAAATTAACTTCTCATATTAATTTATTTAGCTAAAAGATGAACAATAGAAGAAAAAGATTTTATAGAAGATGCAGACAACAGTCACGAGGTAATTTTAATTAGTTTAATTTGATTAGTGGCACTTTCATTTGTTAAATTATAAACGAACATAGAAAACTTAGATCCCACCATCCGACTGTCCATACCCGCCTTGGTTAATTCCAAGTTCCGCGTCAAGTCGTGAAACCTTCCTTCCTCTGCTCTCTGACCACACGTCTGAAAGCCCCCGTTTCACACGTCGATTTATAGAGCAAACTCGTCTATTGGCTTCTAACCCCCTTGCTTGCTCTCCCCTCTATTCGGCTGCCCGACTCGTTTCTTTTTCTTCTTCAATTATTTGTTCCTTCTCCCCAAATAAATGAAACCGGTCGTCACAAAAAATGGGTCTAGATATGCATTATATGATAACCACTCGGCAGCTTATTTTAATAGACTTGAGTTGAAGTAGCTACTGAATAAGTTGGACATTCAAATTCTAACCCGCAAATAGAAATTCAGTAATCAGGACTAGTAATGTTAAATAATTCAGAGGGCGAATAATGAATTTTCGTCTAACTTAGTTAAATCTTAGGGACTCACTCTAGCAGTTAAAGATGCATACAGGTTGTGGCAACATTAAATCTATATTTAAAAAGGTTTGCCAGGCTAGCATCAACAACAATATTGCAAGGGAGATCAAGTTAAGGATAGAGAATTGTGTTAACATTGCAAATTTCATTCAAAGGTTTACTAGAAAAACAAGATTGACAATAAATATTACCTCCTATGCCGCCAACAGTTAAAATTGACTGCACAGCCACACCGCATGCCTCTGCTAGAGCTATTGCTCCTAATATAAGAAGACCCATAGATGAAATTTTCTCTAATGTTAAGAGTTTATCTCGATCAAGGCCAATGACAGATGGCTTTTCCATGGCACGGGTAAAAACATTAGTTTTCCATCTATGGAGAAACCATACAAAAGAAAGAACAACTGCACCCCTCCATGCCTGAGGAAGATACTGTGAAGTAGTTGGTGCAATAATTATACCTCTGTGAAATAGCACTGGAAAATGATTATTACATGAAAAATACTTACAAGTAGCGATGGTAAAATATGCAATAAAAAAAAACAATACGGTATAGAATAAGCAGCAAGAAAATGAAATTCAAATGGATAGTTCCGCCAACATAGACAGATTCAATGAAAGTGATTCATTCACCAAAATTTTATGCCACTTTGGCATATTCTAACTTGATGATAGGGAAGAACATTATTAATTTTATTTTACTCTAATAAAATTTTTGGCATTATTTCCAAAGATATTGGCTTCAAAGTTGAACAATTTTGAAAAAAAAAATAACATCACCTTAAAACAATCTAAGATAATTCTCTTCCCTTCAACCATCTAAACAGCATCGCAAACTCTGCATTTTGAAGAGGCTGTACTCGTATCCCACCAAACGAAGAAAAGAAAAAATAAGTAAAAAGAGCAGTCCTTTCTTTTCTTTTTCTATAGTTTGCAGCAGTACAGAGAAAAAAAATGAATGCAGGTATTTCTTTCTTAATCTCTGTGGCATTTCTCTTTTCAACTATTTCTTTCGTATCAACATTACTGATTTTGAACGGACACAGAACCAACTTCCCCTACCCTCTCATGTAATCAAGCAATTCTGCAGTCAATTATGTACTTATCCTCTGCAGCATGCACTTGATGGATCATTGGGTCTACTTTTGTGGACCGTCATGACTTGTGGCGGCATACTGCAGGAATAGGAAATTGCTCTGGTTTTAAATGGGGTATTTTTCAAAGGAAAAGCATGCGCTTGTTTTTCTAATCCGTTGCCCATTGAACCTTGTGTCCAAGGCAATTGAACCTTATTTCCACTTGACTTCTCTGGCTGTGGCTTTCTTAAGTTTCGTAATTTCGAGAATAGGTGTATGATAAAAAATAGAGAAATGAGGCATATAAAGAAAATCAGTTTTTGCTTGAGAAATTAGGGAAATTTGCATAAATTGCCACACAATTCTTATGTATTTACATACATAACGCCTAAACGTGTATATTTACATGCAATCGAGTATGTCACTTTTAAAAAGGAAGTGAAAGTGGTACTTTTAAGTGATAGTAAAGATTTAAGTGCTATGCATGTAAATATGAAAGTATAAGTGCTGGATGTATAAAACATAAGAATTGTGCGATATATATGTATTTTAGCATTTTTATTACTGGCTTCATATCATATTCATTATTTATATGATTTGCATGAAGATATTCTCAACTGGCAAATAAATACAACAATTATATGTTCACTGTTGATGTGAATAAGGCGTATGTGAAAATTAAAATATGTTGAGATAATAATGTCTCAGAATCTAGAAGCTTTTAAGAAATTAAATACAAGAAAATTAACAGTTAAAATCATATAACGCAATAGGACAAATACTTGTGAATTAAAATAGTTTGGTTGTTCTGCCATTAGTTTAACTTTTTTGGCATTTGAAATAACTTTATTTCACAAACTTGCAACCAGTTCCTTCAATCTTTCTTTTATGCAATCTACATATGAATTTAAATTCGACATTTTTCCATATGGATCTATAGATCTTCCCTCCAAGACAATCTTAGATGATGAAATTTTGTCGACTGCTGTGGTGGAAACCAAAGATAACTTCTGCACTAGAGTGATAGGCTTATCTAAATTACATTATATAATTAATTTATAGGAAAAACGGTAGTTATGCACAAATTTTTCTTGATGGATATCAATTACATAATTCATCAAAGCTAAATTTCCATAATTTGATTGGATTGTCTCAGAACCAAATTCACATTTGATTCCACACAACCCTACATAAATCCCAATCCCATTATTGCTCCCATGCAATCATGTAGCCATTTATGAGATTATCCCCCAATCTTTATGTGCAATGGATTCTTAGTTACATTACATTGAGAGAACAAGACTTGCATGGCCAATGATTAAACCTTATTTTCACAAGACTTCTTTGATGCAACTTTCCTATTAATTTTAGAGTAAATCTAAAATTATAAATAAAGTATTGAGGTATCCATGGAAAAAAAATTTTTGCTTAAATCCCGTTAGTTAGATGTTTTAAAAACGCATGCATTTTCAAAGTACAGAGTAATTTGAACAAATGCATTTTAGAAATAAATGAGTTGTTTGCTTGAATGCAAATTAAATGCAATGAAATGTTTTTTTGTATTTGTTATGTTAAATTTCAAATGCATTTTAAAATAGTAGATGATAAATAAATGGGGTAGTTATGGCAAACGATGGTCAAGAGTGGGGTAGATTATGGCAATCGAGGGATGGGCGGGGGTGGAGGGCTGTAGCGGGTGACGGTAGTGGCAATAGGTGGTAGGCAAAGCAGCAATAACTAGTGGCTAGCAATGATAGTGATGCAAGAGACAGAGGTGGTAGCAGCAATGACAGACGGGCAGGTAGTAACATACTATCAACAGCAATAGGTGGGAAAGCTGAAGCCGTTGGTTTTGATTTTTCTAACATTTGGCATTCACCAAATTTGAGAGAATTTCAAATTCATAAAAAATATACATACCAAGAAAATCAATACCTCTACCTTCTTTTAATGTACACTCTCAATAAATGCAATAAAGCAACCCCTTAAGAAAATTTCTAATTCCTTCCAAACATGCATGGATTTCGGATTTGATTATTCTAAGTGCAGTGCAAGTGCGAACACCTATTTCTTAGGAAAGCCTTCTCTCTATTCTAGATTGAGGTTTGAAATTCTAATTTTAGTGATTTATTTTCTTTTTCATTTTTCTCTATATAATTCGATATTGGTTCACCGAGCATGAAATCTTTTATTAAAATTTACTTCAACTGATATTTTAATTGCAATGTGTATTTCAATTGAGCTATGGATTCTAGTACTTTATTTTTAAAATTGGAATTATTTAAAATGGAAATCATTAATGATTGTATGGCGGAGACTTCTAGTATTTTCGGGTAAAAATCAAAAGAAAATCTCTTATTTAACCGGTGACGTTTGAAATTATTGTTATCAATATGTTTGCTAAAAATTGAACATTGAACCAAACTAACTTGCAAAGGACATGATAAGTTAATATTCACACAAGAAAAGGTGAGAGATTCACAAAAGCGAGCATGCACGAATAGGTGCACAAACATGCATATGCATATTCACTCTTATGCATTATACATATAATGAACTATGATAAACATAAAATTATTTTCAATATATATATATATATCACTTGAAGATCATGTGCACATATGCTCAAGTGAATTGAGACATCAAAGAACAATGCAAGAAAAAAAAAGAGGTAAACATTAAAAATTAAAAGAAATTAAGAAAATTCTTTAAAACGTGGTAAAATATTGGAAAAACTGAGAAAATTTTATTTGTGTGCGCGCCCGTGCTTATATATACTCATTTTGAGGAATATCACTCCATTTTCCCAACCAAAAAAACAAATAGCACCCTAAAAAATCTCAAAAAGTATAAAAGACTGCATATATGCTAGGAAAAAATGAACTTCAACCTATAAACCTGATTCTCCATAAGAAATTAAGCAAGTAGAGATGACAAGTTTTCTAGCATAATGACTATTGCATAAAAATAAAAATAAATGTGCAATAGGGTTTAGGACTCAAGTTTTAGAACCAATTCTCTACAGTTTAGATTAGAATAAATTATATTTGTATATTGATGACGGTCCAAGTGGTAAATTAATGATTGAAAGTTCAAAGCCTTTTCCAATAATATTTCACATTAATAAGCAAAATTCTATGGGTCACCTAATGTATAGGAAAAGGTTATAAATCCAAACTTTTGGGCCTTCCTAATATCGTCGGAATGTAATCCCCAATCCCTAAAACAATAAATGTCATAATCTTATATTGGGAAAACCAATTACACACACGCACACATGTTTGAGGCACTGTTGACCTCATTTTTGTAAGGTCTTTTCTTCTCCTTCTTAGAGCCTAGGTTCTAGCTCTAGAAATTCCTATNCTTGGGCCTTCCTAATATCGTCGGAATGTAATCCCCAATCCCCAATACAATAAATGTCATAATCTTATATTGGGAAAACCAATTACACACACGCACACATGTTTGAGGCACACACATGCATATAAGTTTTCTCGGGTTCAATCCTCTGCAAGTGAATTATTAGGGTTGACAATACTCTTAACCTCGAAATTTTCTTGGTGTAATCGGCTGCTCATGAAATAGAGCAGATAAAGCTAAAGGTACAATAATCTTCTTTTAAGAAAATATAAATTCNAAAAAGAAATTAAGAAAATTCTTTAAAAAGTGGTAAAATATTGGAAAAAATGAGAAAATTTCATTTGTGTGCACGCCTGTGCTTATATATACTCATTTTGAGGCATATCACTCCATTTTCCCAGCCAAAAATACAAATAGCACCCTAAAAAATCTCAAAAAGTATAAAAGACTGCATATATGCTAGGAAAAAATGAACTTTAACCTATAAACCTGATTCTCCATAAGAAATTAAGCAAGTAGAGATGACAGGTTTTCTAGCATAATGACTATTGCATAAAATAAAAAATGAATGTGCAATAGGGTTTAGGACTCAAGCTTTAGAACCAATTCTCTACAGTTTAGATTAGAATAAATTATATTTGTATATTGATGATGGTCCAAGTGATAAATTAATGATTACAAGTTCAAAACCTTCTCCAATAATATTTCACATCAATAAGAAAAATTCTATGGGTCGCCTAATGTATAGGGAAAGGTTATAAATCCAAAGTTTTGGGCCTTCCTAATATCGTCGGAATGTAATCCTCAATCCCCAATACAATAAATGCCATAATCTTATATTGGCAAAACCAATTACACACACGCACACATGTTTGAGGCGTGTGTGTGCACACACACATGGACATAAGTTTTCTTGGGTTCAATCCTCTGCAAGTGAATTATTAGGGTTGACAATGCTCTTAACCTCGAAATTTTCTTGGTGTAATCGGCTGCTCATGAAATAGAGCTGATAAAGCTAAAGGTACAATAGTCTTCTTTTAAGAAAATATGAATTTGATTCTGCCTTAATTTATGTAACAAAACTTTAATACCTTATATAACAAAAATATTTTCTTAAAACCATGGATTTTGCATGCATTGAGACACATTACATTAAATTTAAATTTAACCAGCACTCACAAATAGTCAATATCATATCAAGTGTGTTGTTGTGATAACATTAAAAAATATCACACTCGTAAGAACCTAGCATGCGACCCTAATCTGGTGATTAGCTTGGTTACTATGGCATAGCTATTTTATGATTGTTAATTAAGCCTGAATGTTCCCCAAATAATTAAATCTGATGCATGCTATATAGTACCTTGATAGGAAATGAACTCTTCTAACATATAAAATCAACCTAAAATTGGCTTCCTTAGCAAAAATACCCATTTAATTAGGTTGGGTCTAGTAAATTTGTACTAAATAGACTAAGGTAATGTTTGGGGCGGCGGTGCCAGAACAATTTGTTCTTGGAACACACCGTTTGGTTGTTTGGGGACAGGGGTGGAAATTGTGACACATGGCCTCTTGGCTTGATCAGTGGCAGGCTATACTCCGATATTTCGTTATATTTTCTTTTTGAATTTACGTTTCCACTACTTTGAATATGCCTTGTGATATCCACAATAAACCTCCATCTATGGCATCAAAGTTCCTGAGTTCAGCGTCTTTACTTAACTGTGGTTCGTTTTCTCTGAGTTGATCTTTATTTTTTCTCACTCACTAAAAGTGAGAAGCTTGAAGCCTGTATTTCTCTCTCTCTCTCTCTCTCTGAGTATGCTTACTTTTTTCTCAACGGCAAACTTTCGGCATCATGTGAACTTTTACTTCAATTTGGATGATTTTGGGCTTAAAAGTGTTCTAAGATGTTGTTTATGAGATTAATGATTTTGAGTTGTTGCGTCTCATTAATCATTCATTGTTTGCTTTGTTGAGACTTTGATGTTACCTAAAATGCTGAATTGTGAAGCTCGTGTTCGAATTTGATCATATCTTGGTTCTTTATTAATGTTATTTTGTGATCATAGTATGATCATCTCATAACTTTGTAGAGCATTTGTTTAAGGAGAATTATGTGGTATGATTATTGTTTTTTCTTTCTATAGTTGTGCCACTTTACCTTCTCCATTAGCTCACTGCTCACTCCTCTAAGTTGAATCATAGCAATTATTTAGGTGTTACATATGTGAATGCATTAGAATTATGTGGTATGTCCAAAAATTATTGTTTAAGCTCTCATAAAAGTATGGCAATTATTGTTAGATTCGTAAATACATTAGAATTGTGTATTATGACCAAAAAGATTGGGGTGTAGCTTACAATATCAAGCATAAGTTTGTTATTTTGGTGTTAGATATGTCAACACATTAAAGTTGTATGGTATGTTCGAAAATTTAGATATTTTAGCTCTCAATTGACCAAGCGTGGAGAGTAACTTTAGGAAAAAAAATTCCAATAGACTTGACCGTTTGGATATTAAAAGTGATATTATGATAATATTACTTGTTTCTATTATAATTTTAACTTTTTTGTTACTCGGTGTTATGTGATGTATAACTTTTGATTTAATATTTTAAACCCGAGACATTTTAAGAATTTCTTAAATTCATTTTTGTTGTTATGTATGTGTTAACTATGAAATTTTTAACTTACAAATAGCATTTGTATATAAGAGCAATTCAGTGTTTATTTCATAAACAGTTGCACATATGATGCAGTTGAACTATCCAAATAGACACAAAGTTTCACTAATAAGTTCTTATATAGCAGCATAGCTATAACTGCCGCAAACAGACCCTAAAGTCCATAACAACACCAAAAAATAAAATCATGAGATTTTGATTGAATTTATTATGATTCCCCAACATTTGCTCTAAGCAAAGATAGTATATTATTCTCATTAAACTAAATTGTTGCTATTACTAAAAGCAAAACATTGTAGACCATATTAACTATTAGGTGTATCAAAATAATTAGACCCAAACCTTGCTTAAAAGTTTATGGTTTAAGATGACCCAATTGCAATTATGATTAGATTCAGAAAAAAAATAGACTCAAGTGACCCGAATAGTCCTAACTCAACACAAGTACTATTCAAATATGGGCTAGGTTTGGGTCATTTAAACAATATTTAGTTTAATTGCATCAAACTGAATAATAACAAAATCATATAATAAACATATTAGAAGGGTGAGATTTGGTTTAAGCTGATTTGAGTAGAGTCAAATTCAGTCAAATATGTTGGCCCATAATAAGCAAAATCAGGCCAAGCATTAACAAATTGAGTTAACTTAGGGTTGAGTTTGAGTTAAGCATTTTAATAAACCTGAAACCAATTTGTCAACCTGATTTAATACTCTCTACTGACAAGGCTTAATAAAAAATATTCTCTCGTAATTGAGAGGGGTAATAAATTATAAGAGCTTGCACCTACGGAAAACATTTAAACCAGAGCATTAAGGGTTCGTTTGGGGCAGCTTATAAGTGCGGGCGGTGTTTGGAAAACACCGTCGTACTGTTTGGTTCGCGCGTTTCACTAGCTTATCCGAAACTGCGTTTAGGTTTTTACACTAAACACAGGCCGCGGGTCGTCCACTGCAATCGGCCCGCTGGCTGCGCTTCAAGATAAGCAGCTTATCCTGAAACGCACAAGCTACCCCAAACAGACCCTAAGTCCTAACTAGAAGCTATAATCTCTAAATAATGTTTTGCTCAAAATTAAAATATTCTCCTAAAAAGTTAACTGAGAAACACTCAAATATAAATAAAGTCAGACGAAAACTTCTAGAGCCTCATAGAAACTACGAAATCCAAATCTGAATTCTATGTACGTTCTTTTATTGCTTCATTTAGATGTTATATATATTTTTAAAAAAAATCTCAAGGTCTAATATATTAGAACGGAAAAGATACAGAAAAGTAGTATGAGAGGGCCTAAAAGAAAGCTCAACTCACGCAATACAACACACACAAAACTCAAATAAAGCAAAGATACATAAAAATAAAAAATCAAAAAACCACCAAAGGGCGAAAAAGTATTAGGGACGTTCCACTTTAGTCCTCCCTCTGCCTCTAGTTCTTGGAATTAAGCCGGCTAACAAATTAGTAAGATGAGTGTCATTGCCCGAAGTAACCAAAATATCATCCATCAGATTCCTGAGCTCAGGTAGGTCTCCATTCTTTTTCTTCCTCCTTGATGTGTAGACCTGCATTCCTCATCCAATGATTGACTCATCTGATCAATAAATTGTTCCAAAGTTGGTCGGACAGGTGTAGGTTGTTGCACAACATGATCCCTATTAACCTGAGTAGCAGTTACAACTTGCTCGACCTGATGAGGCGGTGGTGAAAGAGTAAAAGTATTGCCACCTGTAATAAGGGTGATAAGTTCTAGGGCAAGTGGGGACTGAAGAATCTCCCTACGATAAGATGTTCTAGAGACGGCTGAATGATTGTCATATTGTCTGCAAGAATAGTGACGTCCTCGAGCGTATCCTTTTGATGATCAATAGTGTTAATAACTTGGAGCAGATCATGAGGAGATGAAATCACTACCTCTGGCAGAGCACTGTATGTTTTTGGTCCGAGGTGTGGATGTAGATAGTGGCACTGAGAACTGGAGTGGTCGAACATACGACAGTTTGAACAATATGAAGGAAAAGACCCAATCTTTACATTTTGCCAATACTCATGATGTTGTGTCCAACCAAATTTCCTCAGAAGCGGATGAAATGATGTCTCTTTCAGCAGGTACTCTGGCTTCCGATGGGTGGAAAAGATTAAAAGTAGGAATGTCTATTTTGAGTGACTTACCATGAACTGAGGCAATAGCGTACAAAACGTTTTGAGAAAAATAATAAAATTTCAGACCAAGGAGACGAATCCAAACCGAAATGATCAGAGGTTCCATCTGGGAGTCAAAATCCATAAACCATTTTAGAATCTTCATTGTTATGTTATCAATCCAAATTATCTTTCTAGCAAATAAATGCGTGTAATCCTCTTCATTATTAATTTGTATGAGAATTTGTCTTCCATCTAACAGTTAAATTTTTCACTCCACAACTAGGTGCATAAACTCAAATTCCTTACGTATCAGCTCCATTTTAGGATGGTCATACAGAGATTTTCTGACCAAATTCAGTCGACAGGAGGAAGCAAGTTGAATACCTTCAGCTTCTGTAAAAAAGATGGCAAGCTTCTCATTCTTCCTACCAGGTTTCTTGATATCCACCTCCCACTCAAACAAAAGAAGAAAAGAGCACGATTTGGGTGTGCTTAAGGCGAGGACACCTGCAATGGTATACGATCTGTCTGAAGCCATCCCAATAAATGGTGGTCCGGCGTTAAGAGCAGTGAAGAAACCAAAGAAGAGAGTAAAGCTTGAATCCAGAAAACAGGGAGCAGTAGTGAAAACCTTAAATGCCCTTCAGCCTGCAACAATCAGACGAGGAGCGGAAACCCCTTTGGAGAAGCACTGCAAAATCAGCTCAAGTAGAACGACGCTCTATAGCCTGCAACGAAGAGGACGCAGCTAGCCGAAATCGCAGAAGCGGTCGACGAGGACCCCTGCAAAATCAGCTCGAGCAAAAAGCGGCAGACGACGCGAGAAGCCGACGACGAAGGTGAAGCAGAGACGCGAGAGATATCGAAGCAGCAGATGCTAGGATTCACGATGAGGTGAAACCCTAGCAGAGCGGAGACGACGGCTCATCGTTTATATATAAACATATATATATNAAAATTATTGTTTAAGCTCTCATAAAAGTATGGCAAGTACTGTTAGATACGTAAATACATCAGAATTGTGTATTATGAACAAAAGAATTGGGGTGGTGTAGCTTTCAATAGTCTCTTACAATATCAAGCATAAGTTTGTTATTTTGGTGTAAGATATGTCAACACATTAAAGTTGTGTGGTATGTTCGAAAATTTAGATATTTTAGCTCTCAATTGACCAAGCGTGGAGAGTAACTTTAAAAAAAAAATTCCAATAGACTTGACCATTTGAATATTAAAAGTGATATTATGATAGTATTACTTGTTTCTTATGTGATGTATAACTTTGATTTAATATTTTAGACCCGTGACTTTTTAAGAATTTGTTAAATTCATTTTTGTTGTTATGGATGCGTTAATTATGAAATGTTTAACTTACAAATAGCATATGTATATAAGAGCAATTCCGTGTTTATTTCATAAACAGTTGCACATATGATGTACAGTTGAACTATCCAAATAGACACATAGTTTCACCAACAACAACTTCTTCTATAGCAGCATAGCTACAACTGCCCTAAACAGACCGTAAAGTCCATAACAACACCAAAAAATAAAATCATGAGATTTTGATTGAATTTATTATGATTCCCGAACATTTGCTCTAAGCAAAGATAATATATTATTCTCATTAAACTAAATTGTCGCTATTACTAAAAGTTAAACATTGTAGACCATATTAACTATTAGGTGAATCAAAATAATTAGACCCAAACCTTGCTTA
>JXCR01135154.1:132905-156330 GCA_002079205.1 Phalaenopsis hybrid cultivar
AAAAAAACACAATGGCTAATATATTAAAAAAAATGATACTGATAGATTGTGTGAGAGGGCCTAAGCATAGCACCCTACCCACACGATAACCACCACATGAAAATAATTTTTAAAAAAATACAAAAAAATACATGAGATACCTAAAGAAAAAAGCCAAAAGTGTCAAAACATATAGTATCATAGAGCTAGAGAGCGACCCAATTTTGTCATGTCACTGTCTCTAATTCTAGGAAATGACCCAGCTAACAAATTTGTAAGATAAGTTTCATTGTCAGTAGTAACCAATGTATCGTCCAATAAGTTCCTAAGCTCGAGTCGGTCTTCATTCTTTTTCCTCCTCCTGTAATAGACCTGTCATTCCTCATCCGAATATTGGCTCACATGATCAGTGGATTGGTCTAAAATGTGCGGACATGTGTTGGTTTTTGAACATTATAAGCAACTACTTGTTGTACCAGTTGTTTTTTTATTGGATCAAAGGAGCACTATCGTGTGTTTTGGCATGTAAGTGAATCTTCTTCAATAACAATGAGTGGTATAAATATGTTTAGATCTGTACTTGTAGTATGCGGAGATGTTTCATGGGACTTCAAAGTAACATGCTCCAAACCAACAGCTGGAATAGAATGTTCAAAAGCAGGAGCATCCAAGGGTAAAATGATTTGAGTATGGTGTTCTTCATCAGGACCTGCGGTGTTGGAAAGAGGATCGGGTTGCACCTTCTCAGCAATGATAGTAAGTAGTTGATGTTTAGCGATATCCGACCTTAGATGATGATGCAAGCGATAGCAGATAGTATAACTATTGTCAAGCATACTACAATGAGAGCAATAAAAATAGTGTGGTTTTATTTAAACATTTTGTCAATACCCGTTGTGATTGGTTCCAATTCATACCTCATCTGGAACTGTTTGAGTGATATCTCTCTCAACTAACACACAAGCCATTGAGGGTATGGAAACAGCAAGTATTTAACTATCAAACTTGAGATGCTTACCGTAAGCAATTGCTAAGGAGTAGAGAATTTTCAAGTTGAACAGATGTAATTTTAACCTCGGAAACTTTATCCAAACAGGAATGATAGGGGACTCCGCTTTTGGATCAAAATCGACAGTCCACTTCAGAATTTGAATAAAATGATTGTCGATCTTGATGACTTTACGAGAAAAAATACAAGTGTAATTGGCATGTGAGATGACTGAATAAGTATATGTCGACCGTTAAGTAAGTCAATATTTCAACTGTCCAATAGCTTTATAGCATCAAAATCTTTCTGAATGATCTCAAATTTTGGGTGACCATAAAAGAATCTGCCCACTAGAGCAAAACGCCAAGAAGAAGCAAGAGTATTGGTTTCAACCTCAGTGAGAATAAGAGCAGGCTTCTCATTCTTTTTACCAAGTTTTTTAATGAAAGTGTAATCACCACCACCTTCAAAAGCATCGTGGAAAGATTGTGGAACAACGCAGGACTTAACGATACAAAAACTAGGCTCTAAACCTAAAAAAGGAGTACGAGTAGGAATAGGAAGGTCGTCGCAAGGGCAGTGGCATAGAAACGGATCGTCGAGGTCATCTCCACAGGCAAGATGATCACGTCAGATTTGAGCGGCTAGATGAGTTACGAGAAAGAGGCGAGCAGACTTCGGGGAAATTGTCTATCGGGCAGGGTGAAAAACGTGTCATCGAGCACGAGAGAGACAACGCGAACCGCGACGGCAAACGACGTGCAAACGAGCTTCGAGTGAGCGTCGTCGACACGGGTAAGGAGAGACGACGCGAGTGAGCGTCGTCGACAGAGAGATGAATGTGAGTGAGCATCGTGGAGAGAGCTGCAAGCGCGTGAAAACATCGTCGTGGGAGACGACGGAGAGAAAGAGAGAAATCAAAGAATCACAGTCGGGAATCGCCATCGAGCGAAACCCTAGCAGAGCCCGCTGCCGCTGCCGACGCCATTTTATCCTATATATATAGATAGATAGATAGATTCACTATTTTAAGGTTGGCCATCAATCTAGCTTATATTGGAAGGAATCTAACGGGACTCATCAAAAGATGAAAAATGATAAATAAATACCTTCACACTTTCTTCAACAACCACAGCACCATACCTGCTATATATATTTACTCTACATCACACAGTTGCACACCAAAACGTTTGAGATTTTAATAGCATANGCGGGACTCATCAAAAGATAAGAAATGATAAATAAATACCTTCACACTTTCTTCAACAGCCACAGCGCCATACCTGCTATATATATTTACTCTACATCACACAGTTGCACACCAAAACGTTTGAGATTTTAATAGCATATAAATGGGGAAAGATGTGAACTATCACAACCTAACATATGTTAAAAAAGGATATTCAGTTTTGCAGTCCACAACAAATTTTATTCAGTCCTCACGTTTTCCCTATAAATTATTTCTTCTATTCATTTGAAAATTCCGCTTAAAGTTCTAGACTCTAGTTCTATGTGAAATTTTTAATAGAAAAAACTTGCATGCCAAAGATCTTAAAATCCTATCATGGAAAACCATATCATTCCCTTATCATTATTAACCCATACGTTTCCAACTGCATGTGACTATCTGTTAAAATGATCAAGCATTAAGATTCCTTTTTTAAGGACAGGAGATTTGAACTTCTGACCTCTTCACTTAAAAAGGAGAGTCAACAACACCCAACCAATGAATTCATGAAAAAAAAAAACCAAGATTCCTCTCATCGTTCGTTTTAATGGTAAGATTAAATTTCCAGGGAACCCTCTTTGAGAAGGCATGAAAAGGGCGCAGGAGAATAAAATAAGGTGCAAGGCGCCAGGAATCAAATATTGCACCCAAGCAATATGCACTGGATAATATATATGCTTGCAAATTTGCAAGAAAAATCTTCTATTTGATGAGCGCAATCCTATAGAAATAATAAAGATGGCTGATTAACCAAGAAGTCATGGATTTGAATTATGAAAATAGCTTCAATGTAAAGCAGGGTAGAGCTTAGAGCATCAAACCTTCCCTAGACCTTACATTGGCATGAGTCACATGGCCACAGGTATCAATTTTATGTTTGATATTTTTCTTTTCTTCAAATTGATATTTCTAATAATACAAAAACATATTTCTATGTTTCCACAGAAGAGGGTTCATAAATAAAAAAATGCTATACGACCTAAGCAATAGAATAATACGTGTACAGTTTCCACAGGTGTAACGCCACTTATATTTATGTAATTAAATCATGTTTTGTTGCAGTTCTAATATTTTTCTGTTAGTATTGAGATATCGTGTTATCATATCAGGTCTAAGTAGAATTATAAAAAGGATTTATTCACGAAATACCTGAAAAAGGAAGAAATACCCTTTAAACTCAATTTATCTTCTCTACATGTTTTCTGTTTTCTAGTTATTTTAGCTTCTACACTGTAGTGGCATCAGAGCCAGTGATGTGAGCATGGCGAAAGTGAGTAAACACACAACTATTGATGATCATAGTAGTCTAGAATGTATACGGATGGTGTAGGTCAATCTCACACAAAAAATCAAAGAGCTTAGCATCAAGTTCCCAAATTTTTGCTAGGGATACCCAAAAAAATCCAAGTTCTTAAAATTCAAAGCTTGGCATCCATACTGGTAAACCATATCAACCTTAGTGGAATGTCAGATGTGTCACCACTCGATCCAATGCGAACTATCAAGTCAAGACAAGTCACATCATGTCAAGATCCCAACAATTGATTAATTCACAAAATCTATTTAAAAGAAAATTTATTTCTTTTATTTCACAAACACAGCAAACTCATCTTAGGTTTAGCAAAAGTCAGAAATAGTCATCTATACCCCTTTCTTTCCCTCCCTTTCTCTTTCTAGCAAGTCACATTAAAGTTCAAAAAAGCATGGGAAATTTAATCCTGAAGAGTGTGTTAGGCAATTTATAAAAAATATTTTTTTTGTAATATTAAATAAAAGAAGAAAAAAATATCTATAAGAAGTATTTTATTCTTATTATAATTTTTATGTGAAGTCTATTATAATTTGAATTATAGAATTCCAAAAATCATGTAAAAATAGTCAATAAATATTACATTGTGCCTAAAGCATATTGGTGAAAAAATAGTTTACAAAAAAATCAATATTCACAAATATTTACAAATTACTTAAGAAAAACTAATACAGCAAGAAACATTTTGTTTCATAACCATGATGCTAAAAAATAGTTTCAAATATATTTAAAATAAAATTGAGAGTGCTCTATAACATGATGACGAAAAAATATGAATCAGGCATAAAATACATTCAGAGAATTTAACTGAATACAATAAGGTAAATATAAATTAATCAAAATTGTCCAAATCAAAATTATGAAAAATCTTCGAATAAATCAGATATAAAATCAAGTTTAAAACTTATAGAAAACCAATAAATACAAAATAAACATACAAGATTAATGAATTTTATATCAGATCATTACAAGTGCACGCATACATGCATGAGTAATTCCCCTTTTAAAAAATATCAACCACGACATTCACGTTTAACTGCCTATCAAAATAAATCTAAGTAGATTTTTCTTATTTTAGCCTTTTTTCTCGTATGACTTATTTTTCTGATCTATCCTCCAACTAAATTTTAACTGTTTAGATCTGTTTGCTCCTCAACTATCCCACAACATATGCCAAATATGTTCAGATTCCTCTAAATATGTCAAATTTGGTCTATGATCAACATCACTCTTAGGAAGTCTATGATCAACATCAGTAACACATTTATTAGCACAAATATATAGAACATATCATGCATATCAGGTATATAATTTGGTAGTAATTGTCAATCAAAAAGGATGGAAATCAGGCAGCAAAATTAGGAGTTTTCTATATTAAGAGTTTCCTTAATTAAATTATTTCCAATGTCTTTGTTCAAATTTGTAGCAATGAAAGCCAAGGAAAAAGGCATTTAGCTTATTTTTCTCAAAACTTTGGCATGTTATCAGAGTCAAATTTTTTCCCTAACCACCGATAGACATTAGAGAACCATCAAGACTCCCTTCCCGCGCCGGCAGGGAGGAACTATTTCTTTGGCTTGATTCACCCATCTGACAAGACCCCTTTTGGTCTTTTCCGTCCCAAAATTGAGATCTTGATCCAATCTCGATTGAGATCGGTTCGTGCCCTGGATCCTCGAATCGAACGCGCATCGCGTCCGATTTCATTATCTATCCCATTTTGATTGTTATCGTTTCTTGTTATCTTCGTCGGGCTTGGTCTGTTCTAGGGTTAGGGTTTTGAAATTTGTGGTTCTGCGATTCTTGTTTCGATATCTATAGAGCTTAATTTGCAAGTAGAATTTGTTTATATTTTTTGTTGATTGATCATAATATGTTTTAGCTGGTGCTAAATTGATTATTTGTTTGGGGATTTCGATCCTTAGATTTGTATGAAGATTTTATTTATAGGAATTATTTGATCCGCCCGCTTCCAGATTTTGATTTATACCGAACGATTCTTCAAATTGAAGGCTTTTTTATAATTATTTTGTAAGTTCTCGAGGTGATTAAGTGCTTCTATTTACCTTCATATTTTGTGTTCGCCGTCCCCGATATAACAAATTCTAAAATTTATGCAACTAATGCTAGATTGGAGCTCGTATTTTCTTCAGGCATTCCTTTGGATCAGCTATTGAGAGTTTGAAGATGTTCAACAGGCAGCCTTGTGTTAACCACGACTCATACCAGCTTTCCTATGAACACCAACGACAATTGGAGTGTGCCTGCCATTGTCGCGCATCCACAGAAGTTCCTTCGTTCAAGTTTGTTTCTGAGAAACAGTAATTGGCACTCATGGCTTCGGTATCTCGACTTTAGCACTTTTGGCGTGAAGATTAAGGAACAAATCGTCCTCGTAGTCGCAAGAATAATCAATAGCATTTTGATCGCATAACAGGACGCAGATCCTACTTGCTGGCTATGATCGGCAGCATTTGGATCATGTAAATGGATCTTATTTGTCGGTTATGATCGGTAGCATTTGGATCATGTAAATGGATCCTTCTTGTGGGCTATGATTGGTAGCATTTTGATCATGTAACTAAAAGTGAATCCTCTTGTGGCTATGATTCGAATTTCTGGATGGCAATGATAGAGGATTTCTTGTTTCTCTTTGCTCAAATCATATTAGGTTCAAGAGTTGTCTCGGCACCTTCGACTTCGGCACTCACGGCATGAGAATTGTTGGTCCCGGCAAAGTTTCTTATTGACAAATTGATGCTTCCTGATCAGCATCAATTTGAGGGAGATGTCAATCAAAAAGGATGTAAATAAGACAGCTAAATTAGGATTTTTCTATAATTAGAAGCTTCTTTATTTAAATTATTTTTAATGTCTTTATTCTGATTTATGTTCCTTTTAACTGAATATTTAGATTAGAAATATATATTATTAAGTTACTTAAAATAGATTATGCACTTTATTATATACCTAAATAGATTGTACAGACTATTATTTATAGCAATGAAAGCTAAGGAAAAGGCATTCGGCCTATTTTTCTCAAAACTTTGACAGTAATAAGTAGTAATAACTTGTAAGCAGATTTGCCAATTATATTGATTATCTCCAAAGACTCAACAAATCTCAGATCCAATCTACATTCTCTACGAAATCTACTCACATCCTTTGTAGGGCTAACTTTAAAAATACAAAGTTGCGAACTTGAAACTCAACTGATCAAGGCTTGTGATTATAATAATTTCTCTATCAATGTGCTGCTCTCAGCCTTTCTTTGATTGATCTAATCTTCTCAATGACACTATCTACTAACTCAGGACTCATCAATCTTCTCGCCAACCTTTACCCATATATAGGAGACTTGCACCTTCTGACATATAATATCTCATATGGTACTATGCTAATACCAAAATAGAGGCTATTATTATGGATAAGCTTAATCATCAAATATATATGATCCTCTCATCTTCAAAATCAAGTGCACATAATCTCAATAGATCCTCCCAAAAATTAAACGTCCTCTCAAACTGATCATTTGTCTAAGGTGAAACATTAAATCCAAGTTTACCTTGGTCCCCAAATCCTCATGTACATCTCTCCATAATCTTAATGTAAATTTGTAACTATGATCAAAAATGATAATCTTTGATGTTTCATACAATCTGTCAATCTCATACATGTATAACTAGGTTAACTTGTCGATTGAATGTCTCATAAGGAAATGTGCTGATCTTGTCAATCGTCAATCTCAACCTATGCTCCATCATGACCTTATTTAAACCTTGAAAAACACATAACAAAATTAATAGTAATATTATCCTACTTCACAACTGGTGCCCCGCTAACCAACTTGCCACACTACCACATGAATCTTAGAGAGCACCAGATTTTATAGGGCGAAACAATGATTGTTAGATAAACAGCTAATTCAAAATAGTTTGAGTCATTGTGCTTTCCCAATGCTTCTTTGCCCAAAAAAAGTAAATATGGTGCGCGTGGATTGATGTAGGGCTATCAACAAGATCACACTAATATATCGATTTCCAATGCCGAAACTATAAAACATTTTAGACAAATTCGACTTAGGGACTAATGGAAATAGCATTCAAATGCATGAATGGCTACACGAGTGGAAAGTCATGCAATACGGGTTGTGCAATACACCAATCACCTTTATGCAAAAAATGAACAAGGTATTAAAAACCTTTTTTGGGATTATTTTGTGCATTTTATTTCAATGATATATTGGTCCATGGTGCTTCTTTTGATGATCACTCGCAACACTTGTCTAAAATCTTTGGAGCTTTACAAGCTCTCAAGCTCTATATTCAAATGTGTATTTACTATGTGTAATGTACAAGTTCTTGGTTTCATAATAATAGTTATAGGACTTCAAATGAATCCTCAACAAAGTCTCAGCCATCCGAGAATGGCCAACACCCACTTCCCTATCTAATGTCCGTAGTTTCTATGATTTAACCAACTTTTATCATTAGTTCATACGAGTCTTAGTATAGTCATGGCTCATGCGATTGATTGCTTAAAATCAAAGAGTAATAGCTAGAGTAAAGAGCAATTAAATAGCTTTGAAATCATTAAAGAGGCGCTCACTACAATTCCTATTATAGCTAACTTTGACTTCGACAAACATTTCCAAGTGGATATTGATGCCTCGATAACAGGAATATGCACAGCTTTAACTCAAGAATCTCACCCTATAGAATTGTTAGCAAAAAATTGAGTCCAACAAAGAAGAAGTGGACAATATACCAAAAAGACCTGTAAGCTATCATTCATGCACTTAAGCAATGTGAACACTACTACATCAAGATTTCACTCTATGCAATGATCATCAAGCTTTACAGTTCCTCAATTCTCAAAAAAAGCTATCAGTATGCATGTCAAATGGAGTTCAATCTTGCAAAAAATTCAACTTTGTATTGAAACGCAAATTGGATCCACAAAACAGGGTGGTGGGCGCTCTTAGCAAGCAGTCCGCTCTTCTTACCACGCTAAAATCATTAGTCACCAACCTCAAATGTCTTAAAGTTATGTATGTCGAAGATCAAGATTTCTTGGCCATATGGACATAGTACAATCTAGCTCACCCATTGAGGACTACTCCCAGCGCTACTGGTACCTATTCAAAGGGAACCAGATGTGTGCCCTAAATACACCCTTGCATGTATAGCTTATTAGAGAAATGCATGCTGGTGGTCTAGCCGCACAAATAGAGTGAGAGAAGACCCTAGTTCATCTTCGAGAGCGATTTTTGTGTCGACTGCTGAGAAGAGATGTCCCCATATTCGTGGAGAAGTGTCTAATTTGTCAAATTTATAAAGGCACGACTCAGAATACCAGGTTATACACCATTACCTATTTCAAAATCAACTTTGGAAAGACCTTAGCTTAAATTTTATTTTGTGATTACCAATGACTGAAAGAGGAACTAATTATATAATGGTGTTGTTGATTTTTTTTTCAAAATAGCCCATTTTGTAGCAAGCAAAAAAAATTTTGATGGACTCCATATTGCCCGTCTATTCTACCATGAAATTCTTCATTCAGAGCATCACTTGTGATTGAGATGTTAATTTTGTAAGTTGTTTTTTAAGGGAGTATTAGATAAATTTGTGAACTACACTTCAATTAACTTTAGCATACCACTCAAAAAAAATGGACAAACTGAAATCGTTAACATATCCTTGGAAATATGCTTCCAGTTTAGTGCAATATCATCCTAAACAATGGAACTACATATTGAGCGAAGTCGAATCCATATATAACTCCATGACTAATTGTTCCACTGAGAAGAGCCCATTATAATTTTTTTATTCAAAAATGCCAAATCATACAGTGGACCTTGTCGTGCTGCCAAAAAGCAAAAGTAGAGTTGCTACCTCTATGGCCTAAGATGCCACTCGCCTAATGCACGAAGTTCGAACTAGAACAACAAATTCAGCACTGATTACAAGCAACAAGCAAATGAATAAGATGTTTGATCTTGGAAATCTTGTTATGATCCGATTTTCCAAAGAAATGTTCCCGTCATGCGCCTACTCCAAGCAAGTGGTGTCCATTTGGTCAATTTACATGATTTGAATGATAAATCTGCAAAATCAATTGATTTTAAATGTCCAAAAATGTAACCAAAATCGATAAAAAAAAGCATAACTAAACTAACAGAACAACAATTTGGTTCAATTATTTTCATTTGGTTTTGGATAAATGAAAATTAGCTATATTTGAAACTTATTTGCAAAATTTATATAGATTATGCAATTTTTTATTAAATTATTGATAAGCAAAAAATATGTTTAAAAATATATAATTAGAAAAACAACTAGTTACTTTCATGAAAGTTCAAATGGAGAAGATGAAGCCAAACCAAAAAAGAAACTGCAAAATGGGTTTTAATTTATTACTATTTAATTGATTTTTCTTTTATTTTACCCAAAAAAAGGATGAAAACCCCGCTAATCTCAAAACCCATTTTGCAGTTTCTTTTTATTTTAATAAAAATAAATTAAAAACAACTAGTTACATTCATGAAAGTTCAAATGGAGAAGATGAAGCCAAACCAAAAAAGAAACTGCAAAATGGATTTTAATTTATTACTACTTAATTGATTTTTTTTTTTATTTTACCCAAAAAAATGGATGAAAAACTTGCTAATCTCAAAACCAAATATTTCATTAATGAAAAGAATATTCAAACCGCTAATCTCAAAACCAAACCAAATCGTTCAAATAATTTGATTCAATTTGATTTTTTTGTTACAAGCAAATAATGCTGACCACTATTCCACGTTGAGCTCATTAAACTCAACCCCTTTACTATAAGTCTATAAATGACAACGAACATATTCTAGATGTGCCACCTGATATTCTTATATCTTTTACTTTCAACGTTTCAAAAATCTACCCTTACCATCCATCGGATGAAGCCCACACACAAATACATTTACGCGACATGAGTTTGTTTGAAAGGAGGGGTGATCTAATGTAATGTTCCTGCAAAGGAAGTTTACCGCCACTTATAATTCAGTTAAGTTAACCACATTTTTCACAGCTTTAATAATTTTTCTTTTAGTATGGAGATACCCTGTTATCATGCCACTTATAATTCAGTTAATTTAACCACATTTTTCACAGCTTTAATATTTTTTTTCTTTTAGTATGGTGATACCGTGTTATCATGCCAGGTCGAAGTACATGGAACTTCCGAAAAGAAAGAAAGAGCATTTTAATTCATTTTCTCTTTTCTCTGCTTCCTGTACTTTGTTTTCTCTTTACTACAGTTTCTACACAGACGAGTCATAGCCTACAGACTATTACAATCAGCAAAATAATATCTAAGGACAAAATAACGTCAATAATGATCATTTCATTTAGTTTCCTTTACTAATCCAACCATGTAGAATACATACTTCTAGCAATTTACATACTGAAATGCGTTGAATATAAAGGGAAGGCATTCACTCAGTCAACTTAAAATGACACAAAAAAAAAAAAATCATTGAAGCATAACATATGAATGACTCGTTCATAAAAATTAACAAATAAAAAGGCAATGAACGTAACGAAATATGCATCAAGAACATAAATGGAAAATGAAATGTAGAATAAATGGAAAGAATCTCACAACTCATAAAATGCCATGAAAGTAATAAGATATCTAGCGGGATCTTCCAAAGCATTCCAAAGACTTTTCTCATAAGGAATTTCTTCCACAATTGAGCCTCCCGAAAATAATGCAAAAGGATTCCGACTTGCATACTTGTGAAATTTTCGAAAAATCCTAGGCATAACAAACCATGCTAGCAATGTTGCTGCCATAGTGCCACCAACAGGGATTAGTACTTTCTCCATATATGGATGTGAATCATACAGTTGTTGCATGTAAGAAGTTACATCATTGGAAACCTCCTTCACTTTTCTTTCTGTGTAGGAAACAGCACCAACCACGAACTGATGAGCATCATTCAAAATATCACTCCACTCAGACTCATTAGTTTTCTCTATTGTTTCTTTTGTATAATCAGTTGGATTGCCATTTTGAAGGCCATCTGTATTGCTGCTCGCATCAGATGAGTAGGAACGACAAGAAAACTGCATGCCCAATGGGAGATAGTGATGCTGTAAATGTAAATCCTTTTTCATCAAACAAAGGCTGTTTAAGGATCTAATATTATTTTTTTTAGAGAAATTATTACTGCATTTTTTAATCTTGTGGAAAGATAATGGAAATGGTGTATCATTTTCCTCCAATGTATGATGTAAGGCTTTTGCCTCATAATTCTTTCCTTCACTGAAACATGATGCTGTTTGAAAGTAATTCCACCTTAACTTTGAAATATTCATACTGTGCATATGTAAGTGTGATGATACAGTATGAGAACCATGCCTATTCAAAGCATGCAAACAAATTCTTGACATGGTCAAACTTTCTTCAAGTTTTCTTCACAAAACTGTAACCTTTTGTGCACCTTTATAGCAAAATGGCACCTTTTAATCCTATTAGAACCTCATGGAAAGAAGAATCCATTAATCAGCATACAAAACAATGTTCAAAAGAATGTATAAGTGACAAGAAACTGATTATGATAAAATCAAAACTAGCAAAAACAGCTCGGGGAGAGATGTATGATGTAATGAAAAGAATGAGATAAGATTTCCATTGGAACAAGTTCTTTCAGATACTATCTTCTCTCAAAGGCCCTTGACTAAGCCATCAGGCAGTATTTAAAACTGTTTTCGTGGTCAATATTGAAAATAGGCATCATTTTCATTAGCCTTTCCCAACTAATTATGATTGGATCTATCAGCTCTCCATTTATTCACGCAGCATGGTCAATGAGGGTATGTCTTTTTTTTCAGTTTCAAGCTATATTATCTTTTGTCTACTTTTTTCCTGCCAACTTATTTTACATCAAACTCATCTATCTGCCTTACAATATGCAGTATTTGCTCCCAAATGAACAGGCCCAAAAGATTTAATTTTATATTGCACTTTCTTTTCTTCAATAACATTAAGGCTGTGTGTTTGTTTCCATTTTTTGACCGATGGTTGGGAATGGAACAGGATTTTGGAGGGTTTGGAAGGAGTGTTTCATAACTCCGTTTCAAACCGTGATTTCAATTTTTAATAGTAACAGAAAAGTGGAATCCAGACTGCGTCCAGTGGTTCCTCAGCCTTTTTTTCTGGTTTATACTTCTTGTCTCGACTTCAATAAAATGTGAAGCTTTTTTTTTTTTTTTGGTGGGAAACTCACGGTCTGTAGCAAAGATGAATTGACAGTATAATAAAATGCATTTATTTACACACATACCACAGAATTCTGATTTATATACTATAATACTTATCATGAACTGTATGTAAAAAGATTGGAGTTTAGTTGAAAAATTGAGTTTTCTCATAGTGAGTTTGAATGATTTTTGTTTCTTTTGTGCATGACCTAATTTCCTGCAAACTCAATTTCAAATCGACACCGCTCAGCTCTTAACTAAAACAATAAAACAATATTATGATATTCCTACTTCGAGTGAAAATTCAACAAATGTAGTTTCAACGCAATTTTTAGTAAAGTTAGCAACCCCAATAAATCAAATTAACAAAAGCAAGGACTCCTGACAACTGAAAAGTTCAGTCCAAAACACCATTTCGCTCTTCTTTTCAGGTCGTAATCTAAACATAGATGTATGAAAAAATAAATAAATTCATTCAGGAGCTGAGGCATCAAGACTTTCGAAGATAGGAAAAGAGACGTGCATGGCAAGAAAAACTAGCAACGCAAAACGAAATGAGTGAATAGGACTGTTGAAATAATGTAGCAATCAATCCATCGGTGAAGCTATACTGAAAGGATTCAGAAGGCAGTGAGAGATTACATTTTGCTTCTCACCTTTTTCGGTCACCCCCGGCTATCGGAGGATTCTAACTTTTTTCCGCTCTGGCTAAGTTCAGTGATCGGCGCGAAGATATGTGGCTCGCCACTGAACGGCCATTATGGGTTCGTCTAGATAGCTGCGTAAGGCTAACAATAAACAAATCGATCAGAGCTGGAGCCAGTCCGATTTGGGTTTGAGCTTAATTATTTTTTTCTTATTTATTTTCATTAATTAATTAATATGAGCAAAACATATATATATANTGAAAAATTAGTACAAGCTGTTGTTGTAATGAAATAATAAGCAAAATACAAATTTTCAATTTTTTTTATTTATTTATACTTAAAATTCTAAATTTTAATATGTATAAAATTTATTTTATATCATTTTTTTTTATTGAGCTATCTCTTGAGCTCATGAGTTTGATCAGGCTAAGGCTCATCTTTTCTGAGCTAAACCCGTGAGTAATTTATTAAATCAAGCTTAAGGGTGGTGTTTAGGACAGCTTATTTGGTGCGGTGGCGTTTTGAAAACACATCTGACCTATTTGGGCAAATTGTGTTTTGTCAATTTATGTGTTTTCAAAACGCTGAAAATAGCGTTTTCACACTGCATCTGTCTAGGTGCGGTGGCAGCTTTCTGACTGTGATCTGGCTTTTACAGAAAAATAAAAATTTATAATAGCTATTGCACCTAACTTATCAGCAGATTATTTTTAATCAGCTTATCAGTAGATTATTTAATAAGCTGCAGCTATCCCAAACAGACCCTAAATTAGCTCATGAATCGAATTATTTCCTTTCTATTGCTTTATCCCCATGCCTTTTAAATAATCAGTTTTTTACAGCACAATGATCTCTTTAGGTACTAGATGATCATTATAGGATTTAGAATATGGGGCTGGCCTTTGTCTTTTTGTTATTAAAAAACAAAAGACATTATGTATAAGATAAATTTAAAGTTTGATCTTTTAAAAATTTTGTATATTAGGAAGTTTTATTTTTGCAAAAATTTATGATAAATTATTTCATTCCTTTTATTTTAAATTTTAATTTTATCCCTAAATAGCAAATATTGAGCATTGAATTCAAAGTGATGAAAGTAATAGAGAGAGTTCTCTACAAATAGTGTCTTGAGTCCAACAAAGTAAGATTGTGAATGAAAGGTGTCGTTATAGACATGTTTTATTCAAATGAATATCGCATGTTCAAAGTTGATGTATTTCTGAAGTCCTTACGAAACTTATGTGACACTCAACTTGGTTACATGCTCAATGAAGGATTTATTGTAAAACATCTCATAACAAATATGTGATCATTTTAAAAAATGTGACACTTAAATTCATGTGTACAATAAGGTTTTGGTGGTGGTTGGTGGGTGGAGCAAATAGAAATGCAAAATTCATAAATTTATTATGTCCTTATGAAAATGCAATAAAATTTTACATTACATAAAAACATTTAATAATAAAGATTACTTCTCGACATAATTCCAAACAATAATGCTTTGTTAACCATTTTTAAACTTATTTGGTTTCAAACAGAGCGAGGGAATCATATAAATTGTCACCAATTGAGTCACATGATGATAAATTTCAACCATTTGTTGACAACCCAATGATGTTGCTTTGTATTATTTTAATTGAGAACTATGTTCCATATTTGCTTTTGCATCATTAAAGCATATAAAAAAATAAAAATCAAAGGATAAGAATATGGGATCATAAGACTCATAAATAGCGGTGTAACTAGGCCAAGTCACCTTATGATAGACTTGAGCTCAGCTAGATAAATGACTTGTGAAATGAGCTCAATGAGCTAAAGAATCAACTTGAGCCAATCTTAGCTTGACTTGTTAGTTTGTGAACACGCTTATTGATAAGAGTTAAAAATTGTGTATAAAATTTTAGTTTTATTATACTTTTTTTGTATTTTTATTCTTTCTTGTAATATTTGTTCTGCATTTTATAGTATACATATAGAAAACAGCATTAAGAGAAAAATAAAAAATTGGAGACAAGCGCCTCAAAGCTATTTGATGTGCATATAATATGATGTAATATTATAAAGTGTTCAGACCATTTTTATATTTGTTTTTATATTTTTCGTCCGTATATATTGAGTATTTGAAAATTATATAGAGACAACTGTGGCACTTAGAAAACATAATGCTATGTAAGGCAATTGACTCAACATTCGAAGCAAATTTCCTCTATCTAAAAAACACAGTGTAGGACACTGCAGCACTAAGGGTCAAGTGCTTGAATTCAAGGGAATAGCGTCGTCGCGCTGACAGATACAACGTCAACTAACCCACATAACTAGAATAACGAATCAAAGTCACAAAATGCATCACTTGAACTGCCACGCAAATTGGCAGTGCTCCGACGACACCAAGTTAGTGCTCTAACGCTCCCCACCGACTAAGGTGATTTCTACAGTTTGTTGATGGTTTGACTAATGGAAATACATAAACACTACAAATTGACACAAAAGGACTCACTTGAACATGATGGGGAAGAGAAATGAAGGCTTTTGCTGAAACGACTAAGGAGTGTAGGTGCTTAGAGGACGTGTAAAAGTGTGAGTCTCTATTTGTGTGAGTGTTAGAGTGCATCAAGGAAGTTCATTGTAAAATAGAATATCATCTTGGAGCAAAAGAAGATTTAAACTCGGTGTGTGTGTTTTTTTTTTTTATTTGTAAACTTTGATTTTGCTTTCATCGAAATCTATTGTGTTTTTTGTGAGATATTTTTAGGAACTAAATTTCTTACTTCTTTAAAATGATAATGTGAAAATATACTTCATTCCATGTAAACTTCTGATCCCGGTGAAATATAGTTGTGTAAAAATTATATAGTTGACTCCCCTATGCAACAGTGCCAAAAGTTTGATGCAATATTTTATGAATTAGAAATTTAAGAAATTAATGTTAGAATTCTATGCAATTATATGTATCATTATCAATTAATAAAGGACTTTCTATTTAAGCCTCAAATATCGATCTCACGAGGAAGGTTTAAATTTGAAATGATAAATTTACTAGGAAATTCACAGAAAGTCAAAACAAAATTTTGTCACTAATTTTAAATATTGAGATATTATCAGAACTAAATTATTTAATTGATAACAAAATTTGAATACAAAGTTTAAACAGTAACTACTAAATTATTAAACTATGTTTATGTGATGAAGATTTCTTATGTGAAAAAGCATCTTTCTCACTACAATGAGATCTTTGTAAAATGAGATGAGATAAATGGTTTTGATATCAATTGTGCCAAATAGAAGTAGTTTTAATCTTCTACCCTAATACAGTGTTATAGAAAATCATTGGTTCATCCCAGGTTTAATCCCTAAATACGTGGCTAAGCTATGAGGATATTGGCTCTCACTCCAGAGCTCCCACTTCCCTTCACCTGAAGGCTAACTGTCGCTTTAGTTTTTCAACACTAAGACCGAATTGGGGATTTTAGTCTGCCACCCTAAAGATTCTTTAATTCTACACCGAAGTATATTTCCCTATTTATTTGCACTTAATTCCATGAACGAATTTTCCTTCATGTAATCAAATGTGATCCTCACTATGTTGTAGAACTCATACTCCATTTCTCGGATCATATGTTTCACAATATATTTTAACAATTCAATTGGCCATATTGAAAAATAAATAAAGTTTGGAGTAGAAAAATCATCACAATTTATTTTTTATTTTAATATTGGCACATCCTTATTATCTTTTCATTTCACCATATCTCATAGTAGGGACAAAGATAACGTAAACTACTCAAGCTTCATAAGAAATATACAACAAAACATAAATTTCATATATAAAAGAAAGTTCAAACGACGCTAATAAGCAAACAACACTCATCTGAAACTCTTTCTCAATGCAAATCCCTTGTAGCCTCTTCCAGGAAATGTAGGAAGAAGAAATCTCTCGTTTTTCTCCTTCTCCAACCTCTTAGAGAAGATTTCACAATTAATCTCACCACCAAACTTTAAATTATAAGAACAATGGACTTTTAATGGTTGTGGAATAAATAATGGAAGAATGTGTGATGCGTGGAAGGTTGAATTGGGACGATGAGATGTCAGGAAGAGTCACTTTTTTGATCAATTTTGGCCCCAAATAAAACCTAGATTCAGTTCTCCAATAGGTGCCTCCAAAACTCTTCAAAAAGCATCCAAATTTGTCAAATCTTCTAAAAACAGGGGCTCAACTAATATTGGTGTCTTCGACACTAGTGTTCTGCAATTTAATTTGTTGCTTTCTGTCAAACGGAACGGTCGGCGCTGCTTCTGGCACCGTCGACGCTGAACAAATTTTCAACTTCTTCTTTTTTCTCCAAATTTCATCATTTTTTCTTTCTTTTTACTTCAATTCCTAAAATTCAACAACCTGCAAGAAAACATAAAAATATTTTCTATTAAAGTGCAATATCACCAAAAATGAGTATAAAATATGGGTCTAAAAATGCATATATTCCATTAAAGTGCAATATCACAAAAAATAAGTATAAAATATGGGTCTAAAAATGCATATATTTTAATCAAAATCCCCCAAACTTACATATTACTTGTCCTCAAGTAAGGCCTCTACTATATAAAAATATGACTTATGGTAAAGAATTTAACTTCTAGATTTTCATATCATAGTCTACTAAATACATAGCATAACTTAAGAAAAATTTAAAACAAATCTAATTAATACAAGAATATTTAGCAATCAAGTCCATGATTTATGATTCTCTATTCTTTTCAATAAAAATTGCAAATTGTCATATTAAAGTCACTTAAAGTATTCACATGAAAAAGAACTTCATAAAACTTAACTTGTAAATAACTAATACTCAAATAAAAGTTTAGAAAATGTAGCAAGCCTTCTTTTTTAAATTGATTCAAGTGAAGCCAATTTTTAATTAGGCACTTCCTCAAGCTTCTCCCCACATCTTTTCTTTTCTTTTTCTTTTCTTTTCTTTTCTTTTCTTTCTTTTATATGTGAGAATTACTATATCTGGATAGTCTCTAATGATTTTGAACTTCACTATCCTCTTCTTAAAGTAAAAAATTTGTCACATTTCTTCACTTAATAAATTTATATTAGCTTAAAGATTTCATAAAGTTTAATTCTAAAACTTTTACATTTCTTCACTTAACAAATTTATATTAACTTAAAGATTTCATAAAGTTTAATTCTTTAAAAACTTATTACATTTCTTCACTTAACAAATTTATATTAACTTAAAGATTTCATAAACTTTAATTCTTTTTCTTTTTACAAGAACCTTTAATTTTTTTAATATTTCAAAAATATAATTTTCTTTACTTAAAATAGAAAAACATAGTCTTTTTTCTTTATACCAAATATCTTAATCTCTAAAATTAACCTTTATTATTGAAATTTTTTACTTAAGTTTAATTTATATTTAGAAACATAAATATAGTTATCTAAAGTTAACCCTTAATACCAAAGGTCATGTTAAATTTAAAATTTTTGAAAATATAGCTAAGTGAGGACAAATAAAATTAAGTTTCTTTTTTTAAAAATGAATTTTTCTTTCCCCCTAAAACTTAGTTTTATAATAGATTTAGCATGAAGAACTGAAAAATAAAGGGTGAAAGAAAACATTAAAAACATAAAGAAAAGACATACCTGTTGAAGGTTTTGATTTTGAAACTTTAATTCTGAAATACTACATGTGCTAATATAAAAAGCTACAATACTTAAAACATTAAATTGCGCATAATATATATAAAATCTACTGAGAAAGAGTTAATTACAATATAGTTAATAAAATACAAAAACTAAAAGCAGAATTAAATTGAATTCCAGAAATGAAAATAGTTTTACAAACTACAGTTCATAACTCAACATAACAACAAAACAGAGTCTCACAATCTAACAAGCAGTCTCAACAATATAACAAAAACAAACAACACAATAACAAAGTATAATCAAACATAACAAAAAAAAATCACCAATCATCATCTTCTTCTTCTTCTGCTACACCCAAATTTTGTCGTTGATATGAAGTAAAAATAAGGTGAGTAGGAAACTCAGCTGAATGATCAGCATGTATCTCACCAATGCATCATCATAAGCCGCATCATATTCTAACTTTTGTCGTATCAAATCATCATTGTGAGCATTTCTGGCATCCATGTTTTGCAATATATGATCCATTCTTAAGATATCTCCTTGCTCGATCATCATCTAGTCTAAAAGTTCTCGGTTAGTAGGGTCACTAGAAGTAGGGGTCCTCGAAGTAGAAGGAATATCTCTGGTCTTACTTCTAGATCTTCAATCAACATAAGATTCATGTCTTTATAATGGCAGGCCCAATAGGTTTTAGAGGCTCAATCCTCTCTTCCTCAGGTCTAAAATCAACTCCTGCCTGTTCACAGAGTGTAAAATAAGTGTAGTGTGTGTCAAACCACCAGTGGTCTCTCTCAAAGCAATAGATCTAGTGTTCATATAGATAATATGACCTACATTTATCCTCATCACCTGTTGAATGCAGAAGTTCGGGATGGCTCTATCCTTAGTCACCTCACTATGATGATTTGTCGGAATCATTCTTCCAGAAATAAAGTAGTGTCAGGACTGAGATACTACATTAAGCATAGAAAGAGGAAAGTTTACCTTAACACTATTTTTGACTTTCCAGGTCCCTCTTTCATCAGTAAGAAAAGAAATAACCCCATCTAAGGCCTCATTCATAACAGAAAATGATTTATATTAGCAACTGTAAACAACTTCCAACTGATAAAACTCATTAATTTTTCTTGCAAAAACCCCACCTTTCTCCCACAAACAAAAACAAAGTCGTCATAAGCTTCAGTAAAGTTGGCATAGAATTCCATTACTACACCAATAATTGCATTGGCAGTAAAATGACAGAAATTTTCTCACTGTCGACCATTGATTAATCCCTTAACTTCTCCACCCGGATTTTTAAAACCACGACTTGAAATTACTTTCTTATGCTCAAGTAGACTATTGAATCGAGCACTAGCCCTGAAGCTAACAAATTTTTGTTCATCATAATCTACTTTTCTTTTTTCCTTTGCTCGTTCTTAGTGTCATGGGAAATCTAAAGAAAATTTGAAAAAATTCTAAAAATTCTAAAAATCACAAAGTAAAACGCTTTATACTTAAATCTACTAAGTAAGAGTTCTTCACTAAAATATTTTCTTAAAATCTTTCAAAAAATTCCAAAATTTTCGGATCTCGGCAATGTGAGATAAATCCATGGTGAAAATCAAAAATTTTTAGTTCAAAGTGTAGTTCTTACCTAGAGAAGATGAAATACAAAGTTCTTTTGCCTTAAAATCGCCTCAAATCCAAGCAAATGCGAACCCTAGGTGCAAAAATTGAAAGTTGAAGGTGACTCAAAGAGTAAAAATGGCAGTTTATGGAGAAAATCGTGAATTTTAAAGGGTTAAAGGTTTTTCTCGAGTCGAGGGCACTGTAGGCCAAAAATTACATTTTTCTATTTATTTTCAATTTTTAATTCCTTTCAATTTTCTCAAAAGTCTTTTTAGTATTTTAATTTTTTAAACACAATTTTTTATCTAATATTAATTCACAAACAATCGTTTTCACAAATAACGATAAACTAACTTTAATATATGAAAATATACTTTTACAAACACATTTTTCTAATCACACTTTTACACATATTAAGTAAACTAAATTATAAATCAGCGTCAAAATCAAGCCACAACACTAAACACTAACACAAAACTATACATACAATTAAAGTTCAAAATCCTAAAGCAAAGCAAACAATCACATTAAGTACATAAGTATTTTAAACTAGTAGAGAGAGTCCAAATTCTTCAATTATTCTGCCTCATCATAAGTGCTTTCTCCTCCACTAATATTTCCCATAAAATGGTAATAAAAGTAAAAATTGTAGAAGGGTCGGTATGGGAATTGATCAGTCAAATTTTCTTCGATCCATCTTTTTTCTTTAAACATCCGCACTAATCCTGCTTCAAATGTTCAAGAATGATCAAAATTCTCTTTAATCCTCCAATATAGGTGATAAAAAAGGTACTTAAGATCTCCTATTGCATTCGTAATACTCTGAAGTTCTCTTTCAATTTTCTTCAATTTCTTTTCCAAAGCAAGTGAACTTCCAACTGTGGTGGCATCAATGGAGTTGAAGCATGTGATGAAATGATCCAAGATAGTATCTAATGCTTCGTTATCATTCCCAACATAATTATCATCAATAGAAATCAAGGGCATCCAAGGTAATAAAACTTTTTCTTAACTTTCATATGGAACTTAAGATTGACTGCAAAGTAGGAAAATTATGGAAGGATGCTCATGTCCATAAATTGGCTCATTCATAATAATACCCATAACAAATTTAAATATGATAGATCCTATATCAATGGGTTTTTCCATTTGAATGCAATAATTCAAAATAACACTTTCTTTGGTGACTCTACTAATCTTCATGGTAGGGAGTAATTTTCAGAAATGAAGAAATGCCACTACTTCGATATTGGATTACACAATGAAGCAGAGAAACTAACATATCTTTCATCTTGCATTTCCCAAATATCAATTTCATCTGTCATAAAATTATAGACATCTTACACTAAATCTCTAATAGGGATAAAATTTGTATAATGACAGACTGGAACGCTTTCTATCATATACAACTTATTGATTCGCGTAGGAGTAAATAACACAGCCTTACCTCATACGAAGACAACTCCTTGGGTAATTTCATGTAAGTTGACATAGAATTCCATCACTACTGGTACAAAAACTGTAGCGGTAGTGTAGCACAAAACTTCCCATCGCCTTTCTACATTGATTTTATTAATCAGAGAACTTGGATTAATCAATCCGTGATTGACAAAGCCTCTCTCCTTGATAAGCCTCTTATTTGTAATAACTTTGTTGTATCATCTTTGCGCGTCAAAACTAATAAGCTTTCTTGTATTGAAAACTCCATACCTGGACGTATTTTTGGAATTAGAGGCCATGAAATTCAAAAATAGGAAGATTCTGGTCATCCAAGGTAGTTTCTAGAACTTTAAAAACACATCTCGGCTGTTTTTACGGAAAACAATTCCCACCAAAGTCTGTCGTCGGCGCTCCCAGTGACGTTGTCAGCTCTTTGGTCTGTCTGTGGGCGCTGTCAGCGCCCATGCTGTCGCTGTTGATGCCAGAGGCCAAAATTGAGTCTTTTCATGTTTACAATCAATTAGATTCCAAATTTTCCTCTAGTACCAATACTTGTCTTAATTTATAATATATAAAATTGTGTAGGATTATTATCTACTAATATATAAACACTTANCGCTTGGTTTAACATCATCAGTCTGACATACCATTTGATTAGTTGGGTTAGCTTAACATTAAAACTTCTTTAAATTGTGGTATATGCTCTTCATAATAATGTTTCAATTGATTCCCATTAACTTTAAATATATTTCCAGTGTTAGGATCTCTTACAACAATAGTTCCATAATGATAGACTTTAATCTCTTTAAATGGTCTTTAACCAAATGAAAATATATTGAGATTTTCATACATATTTTACACTGATTTTCATGATATTGCACCTTAAATATGGATATTTTTGATGTTTTATTGCAGGTATGATGAATTATGGTCATTGGAGCAAAAAGAAACAAAAACGGTGCAATTTGGAGCAAAAACGACCAAGAAATAAATATTTGCCCTATCACATTTCGATAAGTCTTTCGATGTTTAATCTCTTTTACACTTCTTGCATATTTTTGATTGAAATAACACTTTAAAGAAATGTTGTTTTCATGCTTATTTTGTAGGGTTATCTGTTAGGAACACAACGCAACTGAAATGGGGCGAAACAGAGCTAAAATGGAGCCAAACGGAGCGAAATGGTGGAGCTGCGCAGTCTGCCCGCCGACGGCACCAAAACGGCACCGACGGCGCCAAAACGGCGCCGACGGCGAGATTTACCCAAGAAGACCTAAAAACGACAGAAAAGCTCACCGACAGCGCCCTCGAGCCCGCCGACC
>JXCR01135154.1:158303-203518 GCA_002079205.1 Phalaenopsis hybrid cultivar
CCGACAGCGCCCGAGATGACTATGGACCGACTTTTGGCGGTTATGGGCTGAAATTCAATGTATTTAGACGCTTTTTTGATAGGTGCTTGTGGAAACTCTTCATACTTCATCTCTACACTTTAAAAGAATGAATTTAGGTTAGAAAAAGGGGGGTTTTATGAGAGGAATATTAGGAAAAGTGTGGAGAAAGTTTAGGTTTCTTAGAATAGGAGTAGAAATGTAGATTTCTACCCTTTTGGAGAGATTGGAGAGGGGATTTTGAGAGAATTTGTAAGGAGATGTTCTAGCATTGCATGGATCGGTGGGAGACTTTGTGGGAGAGATTTTCTTCTTTCTTTCAAGGGAAAAATCTAAGTATTGTGTTCTTCATTATCTTATGATTTTGTAAACACTTGTCTAGTGGATTTGCTTTGGTTAAATGAAGTTTTCGTTGTGTTTTCTTTGTGCTTTGTGATGGGCTTCTCTTACTATCTCTTCTTGTTTGAAAATAAAGGCATGAGAAGATTATGCCGTCGTTTTCATTTTACTTTTCTTTTGTAATGAGTAGAATTCATGTTTAGGATTTTGTGATGCATGTTATTGTTTTCATTTTACTTTTCTTTTTTAATGAGTAGAATTCATGTTTAGGATTTTGTGATGCATGTTAGAAGTGAGATTTAATTGTAAATGTGATTGCTTTGACTTGCACTTTATTTACATTACAATAAAGGCCTGTTGTAGTGTTAAAATTTGTTGTAGACCCGGGAGGGCTGTGTAATTCTCAACAAAGTAGAACCACATTCAGATTCCATGGATGGTTAAGTTCATGAGAGTTGAATGCGAATAATAGGGAAATATACTTTGATGGCGTAGTAATTGGAGATTTTAGGGTGACAGACTAAAATCCTCAATTTGGTCCTATTTTTTGAGTACTGAAGCGGAGATGTTAGCCCTCGGGTGAGGGGAACGTGGGAGCTCTGAAGTGAGAGCTGGTATCCTCCCAGCCTAGCCACAGATTCAGTAAACAAGCATAGGATTAGTCAATGTTCTTTATGCCTGGACCAAAGGGTAAAGAATAGGATTGCTCCTATTTGGCACATACAATATTTAATGCATCTCATTCCTTTACATTATCTAATTCATTACATAAGAATAGTAGTTTGGGATATCTCAAAATTCTCCAAACCAATTCATCCAAAAAGGGTATCTTTAGAATTAATATTTGCATTTAGTTACAGTTACTATCTTTAAATTTAACACTTGCATTTAGGAGTAGTCGCTAGATAAAACATCATTTTAATTGACATTCCAACTTAAGTACTAATTGTAGTAGGCTATGATTTGACTAAGAACCTCTTACCTCGCTTCTCTGTGGGATCGATAAACGAGACTCCACTAGAGCCCTGTATTACTTGAGTGATACGTATACTTGCATTTGAAATTGTGACTTTACAAAATCATTATAAATAATAAATCTGGGTTCATAAATTCTTGTATATAAAAATTCTCTATCAGTCTTAACATCTAGATTTCAGTTTTCCTGAACATAATCTCAATCTTGTATTATATAATAAAAATTCTTATCCAGGTTCAAACTTCTTTTGAATTACCTGCCGATCATGCATTATTTTTATTTTCTCTTTATAGATTTTTGCATTATCATATACTTCATTTCTAATCTTCTCAAGTTCATTGAGTTGCAACAATCTTTTCTCAGTAGCATTCTTTAAATTAAAATTAAATTTCTTAATAGCCCAAAATACTTTATGCTCCAATTCTATTAGTAAGTGGCATGTTTTTCAAAAAACAAATCTATATGGGGACATTCCTCTAAGAGTCTTATAAGCAGTTTTGTATGCTCATAATGCAGCATCTAGTCTAGCATGCCAATCCAATTTATAAGGATTTACAACTTTTCTAAAATTTGTTTAATTTCACGATTTGATATCTTTACTAGACCGCTAGTCTGAGGATGATAAGAAGTAGAGAATTTTTACATAATATCATATTTCTTAATCAATTTTTTGATTCTCTTATTCCTAAAATGAGATCCTCCATCTGTAATAATTACTCTCAGCATTCCATATTTTGTAAAAATATTTTTGATTAAAAATTTAGAAACACTCCGAGCATCACATCTAGGTACAGCAATAGCTTCAATCAATTTGGACATATAATCAACGACAAGTAATATATATAAATTCTCAAATGAAGGCATAAATTGGCCCATAAAATCTAATCACCACACATCAAAAATTTCAACTTCTAATGTGTAATTTAGAGGCATTTCATTTCTTCTAGAAATATTTCCTACACGTTGCATTGATCGCACATTTTAATATATTCATGAACATCTCTAAAAAAAGCAGACCAATAAAATCCAGCTTGCAAAATTTTATATGCAGTTCTATTCATTCCAAAATTTCCTTCAAATTCAGAATCATGACATCTTTCAATTATTTGTTGAGTTTCCTCATAAGGCACACACATTCTAATAATTAGATCTTTACATTGTTTATATAGATATGGGTCATCCCAAAAATAGAATTTTGAATCATATATATATTTCTTTAATTGTGGATTTTTGATATCAGGTGATAAAATATCACTTACAATATAATTTATTATATCGACATACCACGATACATTAATTTCATCAATATTATATAATTTTTCGTCAGGGAAATTCTCTAAAATTTTATTTGCAAAATTAGTTAATATTTCTCTTTCTATTTTAGACAAATGATCAGCTATTTGATTATCATTTTCCTTTTTATCAACTATGGTAAAATCAAACTTTTGCAATAGAAGTATCCATCTAATTAATCTTGATTTAACATCCTTCTTTTGCATCAAGTATTTAATAGCAAAATAATATGCATGCACTATACATTTAGTTCCAATAAAGTAAGGTCTAAATTTATCAAAGGCATAAACAATAGCAAGTAACTCTCTTTCAGTAGCAGTGTAGTTAATTTGAGCATCATTTAAAATTTTACTAGCATAATATATTACTTTTAAAAATTTTATTGTGCCTTTGTCCTAAAACAACCCCAATAGCATAATTACTAGCATCGCACATTATTTCAAATGGTTTCTCCCAATCAAGTGGAACTATTATAGGTGCAGTGATTAATTTTTTCTTTAATAATTCTAAATGCTTTTATGCATTCCTAATTAAAATCAAATTTCATGTCTTTTTCTAAAAGTTAGCATAATGGCTTAGTTATTTTAGAAAATTTTTTTATGTAACGTTTGTAGAAACCAACATGTCCTGAAAAGCTTCTTACCCCTTTAACATTAGTTGGAGGTAGTAATTTTTCAATAACTTGAATTTTTGCAGGATCTACTTCCATGTCATTTTCAGAAATTTTATGCCCAAGTACAATTCCTCCTGCAACCATAAATTGGCATATTTCCCAATTTAGTACTAGGTTGATTTTTCTAATTATTTAAACATAATTCAAACAAAGTTTCAAATACCAAAAAATCATCCATAAACACTTTCATTCCATGTTCAATAAAATTACTAAAGATTGACATCATACATCTTTAAAATATTGCAGGTACATTGCATAGTTCAAAAGACATTCTATGAAAGACAAATGTTCCATATGGTTTTGTAAACGATTTCTTATCTTAATCCTCTAGAGTAATTAGAATTTGGTGATAATCAATATATCCATCTAAAAAGCAATAATATTGTTCACAACTAATCTATCCAACATTTGGTCTAGAAAAAGTAAGGGAAAGTGATCTTTTCTGGTGGCCATGTTTAATTTTCTATAGTCAATACAAATTCTCCAACCAGTACCATGTCTTATTGGTATTAATTCATTTTTCTCATTTTTTTCAATGGTCACTCCTCCGTTCTTCGGAACACAGTGAATTGGACTTATCCAAGCACTGTCTGAAATAGGATACATAATTCCAACATCTAAACAATTTAAAATTTTTTTTAACAACTTCTTTCATTATTGGGTTTAATCTCCTCTGAGGATCATTTAGGTTCATATTTTTCATCTAATAGAATTCTCTACATACAAATAGAAGAACTAATTCCTTTAATATCTGTTAAAGTCTATTCAAAAGCCTTTTTATATTTTTTAACATCTCTATTAATTTTTGTTCTTGAATTCTGTTAATTCAGAAGATACAATAACATGAAATGTAGATAACTCTCCTAAAAACACATATTTTAAATGGGCAGGTAATATTTTCAGTTCAAGTTCAGTAGGTTTAATACATGAAGGAATAAGATTTTTATTATCGTTTTCCAACAAGTCTAAAGTTTCAAATTTGCCCTGAATATAATCCAAATCTTCTTTTATTTCATCCTTATTTTCAAAAACTTATCCTTACTTTAATTTGTTTTCAAAATCATTCTTAAATTGCTCATTAATCAAATAATCAGTTACTTCCATCCTAAAACATTCATTATTTTTTCTATTGATGGATATTTCATAGCTTTTGCAATATTAAATGTTACTTCTTGATCATAAACTCTCATTATTAATTATTCTTTTTGCACATCTATCATAACTCTCCCTGTTACAAGAAATGGTCTCCCCAAAATAATAGAAATTTCTTTATCTTCCTCCATATCAAATAATATAAAGTCTATAGGGAAAATAAATTTATCTACTTTTACTAATACATCCTCTATAACTCCTTTTGGATAAGTTATTGATTGATCAATTAACTGAAGAGTTACATTAGTAGAGAAAATCTCTCCCAAATCTAAACATTTAAAGATTGATAAAGGCATAAGATTGATACTTGCTCCTAAATCACATAAAGCTTTTCCAAAAAAAATTTCACCAATAGCATAATGTATAGTAAAACTATCAGGATAGTTTAATTTTTTAGGAAGGTTTTTCTGAATAATAGCAATACACTCTTCACTGAGTGCAATGATCTCATGATCTGTAAACTTTTTTTCTTATTTAATATATCCTTCATAAATTTCACATAACTTGACAATTGTTCCAAAGCTTCAAAAAAAGGAATGTTTATCGTTAACTTCTTAAGGATTTCCAAAAATTTTGTAAATTGTTTATCTTTTGTTTTAGTCTTTGAGGAAACAGAGGTAATGGTTTTTCTACAGGGCTCTGTGTTTGTTCATTTTATATCGTTAACTTCTTAAGGATTTCCAAAAATTTTGTAAATTGTTTATCTTTATTCTTCTACTTTGAGGAAACAGAGGTAATGGTTTTTCTAAAGGACCTTGTGTTTGCTCATTTTCATTTTTGTCACTTTTCATTGCTTCCTTCTCTTCATCAACTTCAATTTCTCTTTAAATCATTGTTTCAACTTCTTTTCCACTTCGTAATTGAATAACTTTAATTTGCTCCTTATTTTTATCTTTTGGATAAACTTATATCGTACTCAGAAGAATTTCAGAAGGTCCATTACTGACTGCAGTAGCACTCTTTCCTAATTGATTTTCAATATTTCTAATAGCAGCTCCTTGATTCTGTATATGATTTCCCATATTTAACATTACTTCTTCCATCGTCAACCTTTTTCCTTAAATTTTGAGTTAGGATTATAGTTAAATCTAAGAGGATAATAAGGTTGATAACTAGGATTTCCTTGTTTTTTCAAATTTTTGGAGGGATTCATCGAGTTATAATTATTCCAACTAAAATTAGGGTGATTTTTTCATCCAGGATTATAAAAGTTAGAATAGGGATTGTTATTTTGATTATTTATAACATTTAAAGTTTCATAAGATGATTGAGTATCAATGATCTGTCCTAGTGAATTTTCTTCTAATGTTGGGGGTATTTGAGAATAGTTCACTCACATTTGATCAATCTTTTTTGAAATAGCAGCAATTTGAGATGCTAAAATAGAAATTGCATCAGAATCATATATACTAGCTACTCTCTTAGGATTTACACATTCAGAGGGCCATTAAAAATTGTTAGTAGTCATTTCTTCAATTAAAAAATATGCTTCATCAAAAGATTTTGACATTAGTGATCCACTTGCAGCAACATCTATAATAGATCTAAGTGATCCTACTAATCCATTATAAAAAGTTTGAATTATTAACCAATCTGGTAGAGCATGGTATGAACATTTTTCTAAGAAGATCTCTAAATCTTTCCTAAGCTTCATATATTGATTCCCCTTCAAACTAACAAAAAGATATAATATACTTTCTAAGATTAGCAGTTTTCGAGGGTGGAAAATATTTAGCTAAGAATTTTTGTGATATTTCTCCCCAAGTTCTGATAGATCTAGATGCTAATGAATTGAACCAAGCCTTGGCTTTATTCCTTAATGAAAAAGGAAAAAGTCTAAGCCTAACAACATAATTAGACATTCCATCATATTTAAAAGTAGCACAAATTTCAAGAAAACTAGCAAGATGTAAGTTTGGATCTTCATTAGGTGTTCCTCTAAACTGATTATTTTGTATCATTTAGATAATAGCATATTTAAGCTCAAATGAATTAGCAGCAACATCAGGATTTTGAATAGTCAAGGGAAGTTTATCTGCTGTCGGATTAGCATAATCTTTTAAAGGTCTTTGTCGATTTTCATTTATTTGATTATTTAAGTTATTTGTCATTTCATTTAAGTTTTTAATTTCTTTTTGTTGTTTTTTTAATTTTTCTAATAGTACGCTCTAATTCTGAATCATAAGGCACTAAACCTTCAGATCCAATATTTCGCATAAACAAATATAATAAGCAAAGAAAATTTTCTTAAAAATAACTCTTAAATAAAAATATATTTTATTTTTGGATTTTTTTATTTTTTTTAAATTTTTTTTATATAATTATCTCTAAATATCCTAATTTACTAAATCTTTTTAATTTACCATTACCTTCCACGCAACAGTGCAAAAAACTTCATCCCGGTGAAATATGGTTATGTAAAAATTATATAGTTGATCCGCTATGCAACGGTGCCAAAAGCTTCATGCAATATTTTATTAATTAGAAATTTAAGCAATTAATGTTGGGATTATACGCAAGTATTCGTATCATCATCTAGTAATAATGGACTTTCTATTTAAGCCCCAAATATCGATCCCACAGAGAAGGTTTAAATTTAAAATGATAAATTTACTGAGAAATTCACAGAAACTAAAAACAAAATTACTGTCACTAATTTCGAATCTTAAGATATTAACAGAACTAAATTATTTAACTAATAACAAAGTTGAAATACAAAGTTTAAACAGTAACTACTAAACTATTAAACTATGTTTATGTGATGAAGATTTCTCATGTGAAAAAGGCATATTTCTCACTACAATGAGATCTTCGTAAAATGAGATGAGATAAATGGTTTTAATATGTATTGTCCCAAATAGGAGCAATTTTAATTCGTAAAATGAGATGATATAAATGGTTTTAATATGTATTGTGCCAAATATGAGCAGTTTTAATTCTCTATCCTGATATAGTGTTATAGAAAATCATTGATTAATCTTAGGTTTAGTCCCTAAATCCGTGGCAAGGCTAGAGGATACTAGCTCCCGCTCCAGAGCTCTCACTTCCCTTCACCTGAAGGCTAACTCTCGCTTTAGTTTTTAAACACTAATTGAATTAAGGATTTTAGTCTGTCACCCTAGATTCTCCAATTCTACACCCAACAAAGTATATTTCTCTATTTATTTACAGTTAATTCCATGAACAAAATTCTTCTTCATGGAATCAAATGTGATCCTCACTCTGTTGTAGAACTCATACTTCATTTCCCGGATCATATGTTTCACAACATATTTTAACAATTCAATTGGTCATATCGTAAAGTACATTTAGTTCAGATTTGAAAAATCATCACAATTTTTTTTATATTTTAATATTGGCACATCCATATTATCTCTTCATTTCACCATATCTTAGAGTAGGGAGAAAGATAAAGTAAACTACTCAGACTTCATGAGAAAGATACAAAAAAATATAAATTTTATATATAAAAGAAAGTTCATAAAACACTAATAAATAAACAACACATATCTGAAACTCTTTCCCAAAGCAAATCCCTTGTAGACTTTTCTAAGAAATGTTGGAAGAAGAAATCTCTCGCTTTTCTCCTTCTCCAATACTCTTAAAGAAGAGTTCACTCTTAATCTCACCACAAAACTCTAAATTATAAGAACAATGGGCTCTAAATGGTTTTGGAATGAAAAATGGATGAATGTGTGATGCGGGGAAGGTTGAATTGGGGCGATGAGATGTCAGGAAGAGTCACTTTTCTGATAAATTTTGGCGCCAAATAAAGCCTAGAGTCGGTTCTCCAATAGATGCTTCTAATATCTCTTAAAAAAGCGTCCAAATTTGTTGAATCTTCTAGAAACAAGGGCTGAACCGACATTGGCGCTATCAGCGCCAGTGTTTCGCAATTTAATTCGCAACTCTCTGCCAAACGGCGTCGTCGACGCTGCTTCAAGCATCATCGATGTTGAACAAATTTTAACTTCTTCATTTTTGCTCCAAATTTCATCATTTTTGCTTTAAGTCCTAAAATACAATAACTTGTAAGAAAACATAAAAATATCTTCCATTAAAGTGCAATATCACCAAAAATGAGTATAAAATATGGGTCTAAAAATACATATATCCATTAAAGTGCAATATCACAAAAAATAAGTATAAAATATGGGTCTAAAAATGCATATATTTTGTGTATCAATTTCCCATATTGAATTATGTCGTAATGATGTGCCGATTTTTAGAACTTCATTTACTTTCTAACTTTCCAATAGAGATGATAAAATAAATTGTGTTGTATGACTATTAATTGTAAATTAGATAAATAATTAAGATAATGCACAATTTCTTAGTGAAATCTGAATATTACCATTTAGAGAATGCAATCACATTAGAATTTTAGGAATCTTGGGAGCCTTTGTAGAATTAGGAGGACTTAAAATATAATTTGAGACTTTAATGCTTCTTATGTCAAAAATAGAGCAAGGAGTATTAGTCTCTGATTGTCAAAAAATTTAGAAGAATTTAGTGAATGAACTTAGAATATTCAATATCCATTTCAAAGAATGTTTTCTACTTGCAGTAAAAAAAAAAATCTTTAGTTTTCACTTTAAAATTTTAAGACTTTTAGAAATCTTTTCCAAAAATAAAATATTTGGGACTAAAACATAAAATTAGAACACTAGTAATTAAACTATTTGAAAATTAACTTGTTCTTAGTGAGGTTGATAACACTAACTCATAATTCACAAAATATTTGATTTATACATATACTTATGTGATTAATGTGTGCGTCATTGCACCACGAATCAATTTCTTAGCATCATTGTTGGGGAATGATTTCATATTTTCAATTTAGGTCAATATTAGTTGAGGGTTTAATATTTAGGCTAAAAAATAATTGTGTTACCAGTTGCTTATATTTTATTTATTTGGTATAACTTGTGGTGTATTTTTTTTTTTTTTTGATTGTTTAGATTTGTTGCAATTTTTTAAAAAAAAAAATTCTAAGAAATCAGAAGTTTGTAATTTACTTTCTATAAAAATTTTATTATGTTGTGCTATCGGTTGTGTTATATTTTGTTAATTACTACTTTAGGGTCACAAATTAGTATTAGGTTGCATGTGTATGACTAAATTAATTAAACTAGTCCTATTTGAACCCTAAAATTGAGAAAACTGGCAAAAAAATTAAAAATCTCATAAAACTCAAAATGAATTTAGAAAAAATGGAAACCCCTTAGAAAGAAAACATTCAAGTTAGACTATTTAGGGATTTTGTTAATCTTATGGTAGATAAAACTCATCATAATATAATATAAATCTATCATTCAAGTCAATACCTTTGAATTGAAACATATCATAATTCAAATGGTACAAAATAGTCAATTGAAACATACCATTGAATTGAAACATATCATAGCATGTGTGACATTTAGGAATAATGATGTCCCAGATAATTTTGTTAGGCTTATATTATTCCCTTTTTTTGCTTTTAAGATAAAGCAAACATGTGGCTTAATTCGTTAGTTTCTCTCTCACAACTTAGAATGACTTAACACAAAATTCTTATTGAGAAATGAAAACTTGGTGATTATGAGATTGTGACCCTATATGAGGAATGTAGTGTTATCCTATAGAAAAAACTTCCATAAAAACTTAAGGATTCAGGTTGTTTCACTATTCCTTGCACCATCTTCAGGAAAGCTTTGTGTGACTTAAGAGCTAACATTAATCTCTTACCTCTTTCTTTCTTTAGAAGATTCAGACTAGGAGAAGTTCAACATGCCACTGTAACCTTTCAGTTTGTAAACTGATGTTTTACTTATCTTAAAGGGTTATGAAAGATATCATTCTTAAGATCAATACATTTTTTTTCCTTGTAGGTTTTTTATATTATATATGAAAGAAGATAAGGAAATCTCTATCATATTAAGTAGGCCTCTCTTACCGATTAGAAGGTCAATGATTGATGTTTATAAAGAGGACCTTGTTATGAGAAATGACTAAGAAGTAACAATTACTATTTTAAAATTAATGAAGTTTTCCCAATACAAAAGGGATGATAAATTTTATAGAGTACACGTGGTGGATGGTATGTTAATGAGATTTTGGAAATAGAATCGATAAAGCAAAATTTAATAGAGGATAGTTGTGAAAATCCTACGGAAAAATTAGCTTTATTATAAGATGTTATCTCTAAAGTGATATGGATAAGTTTGAACCTCTAGAAACACAAATCACACAAAAACTTTAATACCTTCTATAGTTGAGCCACCTATGTTACTACTTTAGGTTATCTCAGAACACTTTAAGTATGTCCTTTTAAAGCAATCTTCAACTTTGCCCATAATTATTTCTTCTAATTTGACATTCAAGAGGCAAAGTTAATAAGATTCTAAATGAATTTTGGAAAATTATTTGGGTGGAACATAACAAATATTAATGAAAGAAGCCCATCATTGTGTATGCATAAATTGTTGATGGAAGATGATCATGAACCAAATGCTTATTCATAAAGAAGGTTTAACATAGATACACCTTAAATATATAGCCTTTATGTACACATTTTTATTCCTATTTTTGAGATATTGCGCTTTAATGAAAGATATTTGTGTGTTTTTCTTTCAAGTACAATCAAATGTATGAAAAATTGTAAAAGGAGTAAAAAAGGATCAAATTTAGAACAAAAATGAAGAACATGCAAAAATGAACTGTGGCGCCTAAGTTCCTAGGAATGGCGCTTACGCGCCAGTTAAACAGAGAGAGTCGCGCCTAAGCACCAGGTACCCTTCGCTTAAGTGTCAGAAGTAGTTATTTGATGATTCATTGAATTTGGATGAATTTTTTAAGAGATGTTTGAAGCATCCCTTTGTAAAAATGTGGGAAATAATTAACAGACATGAAAGTTCATTCAATTGGCTTTTGAAAGGAGGCAACTTCTTGAAGATTCATTGAATGGGGACACATTTTGAAGAGTCACTAAGAAACCTTTTGGATTTTTATAAAAGAAGACTCGGATCATCCATAGAAGAGGTCATCATCATTATCAATCCAGACTGACCAGAGCCAACCACCACATCGTCGTCATCGCCGCCCACCTTTTCTTTTTATTTTGATTGTATTTTGTACTGTGAGTGAAGGAAGAGATTCAAAAGAGCTTCAAGACATTTGGTGGAGAGGAAATTGAGATAAGTTTTTATCTTTGTAACTACATTTGGTTTTAATTTAGACTTCTTATCTGTGTGCATGATTTCTACTTTCAAACTCAAGTGTGGTTGTGTTTTCTCCAAGAATTCTGAGTAGTTTTATTTATCTTTTTCTTTAAAATGATAAGTGATTAAGTATTGGAGGGAAGCTGTGTGAAGTATTAAACTTTAATGTTGGAAGAAGTTGTGATGATTTTAAACCTTGCACTTCATGTACTTCTTGATTTGGCCAATTAAGATGTTAATACCTATTGTGAGAACATGTAAGATCAGAGATGATATTGTCTTAGTCAACAAATTGTAAAAATCACATTTGATTTCATGGATGAGAATGTAGTTCATTGGGTTGAGTGCAAATAAATAAGGAAATAAACTTTAAAGAATGTAGAATTAAATGATTTCAGTGACAGGCTAAAGCCCCCAATTTAATTTATAGTTTTAGGTTTTGATATGAGATGTTAGCCCCAAGGTGGAGGGAGAAGACACAACTCTAGAGTGAGAGCTAGTATCTTCTTTACCTAACCTATCTTCAAGACAATTCAAACAATAAATTAATCAATATTCTTTATAGCATCTCTAGTAAAGGAAAGGAATATTATTGCTCCTATTTGGCACAACACAATTAGAATACTTCCACAATAGAATTCTTATACTTGTTACTATATCATGATAAAGAGAAAATATATTTTATTTATATTGTCATCATCTTGCAAATATCTAGTTAAGTTAGTTAGTTGCTTAATTTATTCTCAACTACCAAAAATTATAAAAAGAATTGAACTTTCATTCCTATTTTAGTATCCAGATTTTAAGTAAGAAAATTTTGCTTAGTAGAATTTTGATTATCTAATTTCTCATATTTTATAAAGTGTACATTATATTTTTCCTATGGGTTCGATATTCGGGGCTTAATCAAAAAGTCCTATATTACTTGATAATGATATGTGTACTTGCGTAGTAACTAATATTAAATATTATATTTGTATTCTTACTTGCTTTGAAATTAAGAATTTACATAGCTTTTTTTCGGGATCGAGCTTTGGGCTTTGTTGCAAGTTAAGAATTATAAATAAGGAAATAAGCATATAATCACATACATCACATTAACACCTATAAAAAGAATCGGGAACAAGTTTTTGGCTCAGTTGCCTGGGAAAATTAACTAGAATTGCAAATTTTTTAAAGCGACTTTTTGAAAGCAAAATTTCTATTTTTATAAAAACTTATTTAAATTTTTAGATTTATTATAGGAATATTGTAATGTTGCTTTTCTATAAAGTTCTTGTTTGTGTGTTTTTATTTTATTTTGTGTGTTTTATAGTAATGTATGCGTAGTTAAGGTTTTACAGGACTAATTCAAAAGAACTATTAAAAAAACTAAAAGATTAAAAATTGCTGAGAAAAATCAAAATTTTCAAGAAATGACAAATCAAAATAATCAAAATGCTGAAGATTTTAGACCTTTAAGAGATTATGCAAACCCTGCAATGGATGAACTTCATTGTAATATTCAAAAACTTTTTGTAGTTGCTAATTCATTTGAACTTAAACCCGCTATTATCCAAATGGATTCAAATAATCAGTGTGGGGGAGCACCAACTAAAGATCCAAATTTACATCTTGCCAATATTCTAGAATTGTGTTCAACATTTAAATATGATGGTGTATTAGATGATGTTATAATACTTAGACTTTTTCCTTTCTCACTGAGGTATAAGGCTAAAATATGGCTACATTCGTTAGCACCTAGATCTATTAGAACTTGGAGTGATTTAGCACAGAAATTCCTTGCTAAATATTTTTCACCATAAAAAATTGTGAAGTTTAGAAATGATATTACATTTTTTTATCAGTTTAAAGGGGAATCTATTTACGAAGCATGTGAACGATTTAAAGAACTAATGAGAAGGTGTGCACACCATGCTATAACAGATTGGTTAATAATTCAAACATTTAACAATGGATTAGTTGGATCTCTTAGATTTATTATCGATGTCGCTGCTGCTGGTTCATTGATGTCAAAACCACTTCATGACGCTTATGCTTTAATTGAAGAAATGACTACTAATAATTTTCAATAGCCATCTGAAAGGGTAAATCCTAATAAAGTAGCCAATATTTATGAATTTGATGTTTTTACAATGTTAGCAAATTAAGTTGCTACAAATTCAAGGAAGTTAGACCAATTTAGATTGAATTTTTCTCAACCAATTTCAATGATTGAAGAGAATTCATTAGGTTAAATGGTAGATTCTCAAACATCATTAGAAACTTTGAATGTCATAAATAATGAGCAGAATAACCCATATTCAAACTATTATAACCCAGTGTTGACCTCATTTTTGGTTAAGGTCTAGTTTTTCCTCTTTAGTAGCCTATGGTCTAGCCATAAGACTTTTCTATTGACTATTCTTAGAGGACTAGAAAGGGAACCCTCACCATTAGAAATTCTCAAACTCTTCTTTACTCAACTTGAAGTTCCACATGTTGGTCCTAACCTCTAGCACTTAGTAGGTGAGGTCAATATGGAGGAGCTCAAGGGGAGTCCCCCATAGGATGGTCATACTTTAGGACTAACCCTGGGTGATCAGGTTTTGGTGGGTCTAACTTGCACACACTACACTCTCTCACATACCCTAAACCCTAGGATCCCTTCGTTTAGTTTTCGGACTCCTTTTGGAAAGCTCATATGGATGACCCTATACCCCTAGTCTTTGGCTAAGAGGGTTAGAACCAGCAAATTGAGCATCCAAAATGAGTCCTCACATGGCTCCTATTGGTTTGATATGGCTTCATGGCTCATTGGCCCATTTTAGGCCCAAGACCACCAAATTACCAAAATACCACTACAACCCTAATTTTTGCAAAAAATCTCAAAATACCCAAATTTGTCCAAAAATCATCTCAAACCCATCAACATTACTTAAATCAACAAAAGTTTACCAAATTTCCACAAAAAATTGCCAAAATTACCAAAATGCCCTTCATGACCTAAAAATTCCAAAAATTCCTAAAAATTCCAAAATAATCCCAAATATTCCCATTTTCAATTTTTTATCATCACTTTGACCAGATTTGACCAATTTTACCCAATTTTACCAAAAGCCCAAACTTGCCCTTAAAGGCCTAAATGTCCCCAAATTAACCCCAATCTTGTCTAATTTCAATTCCAAATAAAGATTCAACATCCCTAATTCAATTCTAAATAAAATCCAAGCCCAATTTGACTTAATTGCAAGCCCAATTCATTCAAGTTAAAAATGCCCAATTTTGATCATATGCCTAAATCCACCAAATTGACCCACCAATTCAATTCAAAATCATTTGAAATTTTTCCATATCCCTCATGACATATTCCTACACTAAATCAACATTCAATTAGCCCAAATTTTAGCAAAAATTAAATTTCTATTTCAAAGGCCCAAGCTCACTACACTTAATTCCAAAAAGCCCAAGTCTAAAGCCCACATAACAATTATTTCTTTCCATCATCCATTTGATTAAAATCATTCCTAAAGTCCTAAATCCAAAATCAAATCATTCCAAATCAAGCATCATGCCAAATGTCACCAAAATATTTCATGAATTCAAAAATCCCTTCTCATGAAAATTAGTCAAGCCACATGCAAGCCATGAAGCCACTTCCAAGCCATAGACAAGCCATGAGAGCATGCCACATCACCAAGCTATTATTGGAAAAAGGCTAAAACATTTTCAAATATCCTTAAGATTCTTTTAAGCCCAAGACCAACCTCGGATCACTTAAACCCATGATTAACCAAATCTTTTTGGATGGAGACTTCTCCAAATCACTTTAGCTGACCCATCTGATCCTCTTCAGTCCAAGACCAACCTTGGGGGTTGAACCCAACCCAAACCATGTCTTGACCCAATTTGATCCGAAATGGCTCTTTTCCCATACTATTTCAATCCCACACCTTTACACATGGCCAACCCCAATTGACTTCACCAAAACCAAGCCCTGACCTCCCTGTGTCAGATGGCTGGAAAAACCAAATTCAAAAACACCACCTAGGCCAAAACTCAAAATTAAACCCATCCAAGTTATCTCATCCCAATTGGATTTTTTCACCTTATTGGCATCCACATAAGCAACCTAAAGCACCCATCAATTGCCCTTGTGGACTCTCCAAGCCCATCTATTTAAACCCCCCTCCATGGCCAAAGAAGAAGAGCTTGAAATTCCTTGAGGAGACTCTGACAAATTGCTTCTAGAGCTTCCTTAAGACCTCTTGAGTTCAACCCAACCATCCCTAGCCACTAAAACCCACTACTTGAGCCCAATTTTGGAGCCCAATCTCTAGGCCAAAACAAGACACTCACCAAAACTCCACCAAATCCAAATTAATTGCACCCACACCATCCACACATTAAGAGAAGAATATCCCCCACAAAAGCCCCATCATCAGAGCACCCTAAGGTGGACTATGACCAACACCCCAAACTGACTTTGATTGAATTCATATCTAGGTGATTCACCATGGCTTGAGGCTCCAAACCTAGGCTCTTGGGACTCCCACAAAGCTTCCACAAGCATCTAATCGAGGCTTCCCCTCTTGGACCAAGGTATTGAAATTTAACCCTAAATCGAGCTTCATTTGATTCTCTATTCGCATAAAGTTGATTTAAGAGTCAATTAACCGTATGAATATGTTCTCCTAGTCAAGATGAGTCTATAGGAATAAACCTCACTTGATCTGGTTGAGTATCGAGCGAGATATTAACCCTATAAAATGGATTATTTGTGGTCTTGATGCGTTGGGGACGATCATCACGAACCATTGGATCACACGTGTATTGCACGAACGACTCTTATCGCATCAAATGAGGAGACTTTGCATAATCGCGGGACGCGTGGCAGCTGGCGTGGACCGCGATGTCGAATCAGGAGACGCCGCGTGTAAAGTTTAGAGATGCCTAGGATGCACTGGTGCCACGTTACTTAAGTAGAAAAATAGGATATTTTTCTTATTTATTTAATGCTCATAACTTCAAAAATTCATATCTTTGTGTAGAAAAATCACAAAAAAATAAAATAAAAATACCCTCTTGCTCAGTGAAGAGAGGAGAACAATGTGGAAACATTTTCAAATTTATTTGATGCATATATTAGTTTTAATTAATTAAATGGTGTTTTACTTATTTTAACTCTCCATTTTCATAGGCATTTTACCATGACTTGAGCTTTGGGGTTTTGATTCCACATGTCATTAGGATTCTTTTCATGATTTTTCCATGGTTAGAGGAGACCTCTAGGCATAGATATCTATTTTCAAGTTAACGGTCCCTGTTTTGGTTTAAAACTTATAATAATTAAAATACTCATCAAAAAAATATAAAATTTATTTTGGTAGGTTCACTGTGGTTAGAGGACCCTAGAAAAAATATAAACTTGATTTAACTCATTAAAAATAATTCTAATTATCACCAACGCTAAAAAATTAAATAAAATTAATTTTGAGTAATTATTAATGTAAATGACATAAAAACTATTCCACACTGTAACTTAATGTTATGGAAGCTCCTCATAAAAATTTCAAGTTAATTGGAGTTAATTTTGTCACTTAAAGGAATTAATCAAGTGAAATGACATTTTTGACATTAAAATAATTATAATAATTAAATTACAATTCAAAAAATTACTAAAGTTAGTTTTTGGAGCTCCTTATAACCAGAGGAACCTAAAAAAATAAAATTTAAATAAAAACAAACACATCATTTTTTAGCTAATTTTAAGCCTTTAAATAATTAAAAATTGATTAAAAATCATAAAATTGTAAAAATAGATTAAAATATCACATTTGGCTTTCTGATCACTTGGAACCAATTAAAATAATTTTTCCAATTTTCTAAGTTAAGATATTAATTTTAAAAGGCTTAAAAAATGGATATTCCTATTTTCACTAAAATAATTCTAATAATTAAAATGCAAGTCATAAAAATATGAACTTTGTTTCTCTTAGTTCCATGGACTCAAAGAGATTTAAGAAAAATATAAAACTTAATTTTCCACTTAAATAATTTTTTATATTTAATTAATGCTCAAAACAAACAAATAATTCTAATAATTAAATTAAACCTCTAAAAATCATGAAAATTAAACCAAGTGGTCCTTTGAGCTAGACAAACTTCCAATAATTTTCTTAAGGATATAAATCTTACTTTGACGGAATTATTAAATTTTCATTGAAAATACCTATTTTTGCATTAAAAATAATTATAAAAATTAAATGAACTTAGAAAAATCACATTTTTTCCTCTGATATTTTAATTAACTAATTAGTAAGATAACATAAAATTTCAAGTTATTTGAGTCTAATTTAATGAATTACAGGGTGTTAAGACCTTAGGGGCAAAAGGGTAAATTTTGGAATTTAACCTTTAATTAATACTTAAGCTTAACCAAAGGGCTAAATGGGTAATAAATAATATTGATTAATATATTTTGATGATTGAAACATAAAAGGGACAATTGATTGTAACCAATCTCATTTTTTATATTATAAAGGATAAATTTGTAATTTCCTAAATTTAATGCAATTTGGAAGGGTATTTAAATAAGGCAATATCAAAGTGAGGTGTTTGATTTTTTAAGATCATAAATCGCTGATTTTAAACCCCCAATTAATAGTTTTAAAATGATTTATAATTCATGATAAGGATTAAGAATATAAATATTGAAAATATTTTTTTTAATTTACAAATCTACCCATTAAATCTTAAGGGCTTAGTAGTGAGTCAGGATTAATCAAACTTTTATCTAATGAGGTTTTAGAAAATAAATTATAATTAATTTAAAATCTTTCAAAACATTAGAATCCTAATTTCAAAATCAAATTAATTAAATTCCTTAATTAAGTCAAGTTGACCCCAAAAGGTCTTTACCTATATAATTCTTAAGTGAGATATTAAGTGATGGTTGCCCTACCTAAGAGATAATCAAAACATCATGATTCACTGAGCATAAGGGTATTAATTGGATGAACTACATAGCAAACACGATAAGACCAAAACAAACTCAAGGTAATTTCAGGGACTATGAAATGTCTAGGGTATTACCCAAGAATTCTTCATAATCCTTTGAAAATCTTGAAGGACATCTGGGCTTATTATGATTTGCTTAATGGAATCATCCTCAAAATTTGAACCCACCAAGATATGACATAGGATCTGGTATACACAACTTAAACTTGTATTTTCTGCTTTCCTTTACAAGCATGTTTTAATTCCTGTAAAATTATATATACATATATGTGTTTTGCAAGTATTGACTTTTTCGGTGGAGGAACGAGAAGACTCACCAGGTACGCTTTTATAGTTTACAGCGCATTCTTTTCTCTTACTTTCTACACTGTACTTTTATGTTTACAAACTTGCATGCTAAATAACGATGTCACCTTGCATGAAAACTAAAACTGCTAGGATAGCCACAAAACTGAAGACAAAACTAAAATTAAAATTGACCAAGATAAACTCATCGCCAAAACATTCAAAATATAAAATAGCTCTAAATTTAACACAAACATCACAAAACAACAATTGCAACTAAATTAAGTCGTCTCTATCGAATGATCGGGAATCCCTCGAAGAAGGTAACCTACGGTTGCTAACGAGATTTCTCACGGTCTAAATGAAAATATGGAACACATTAAGTTTAGTTTAGTAAATTCATTTGGACTAAGTGAATCCGATAGAAAATAGTGGTGTCAGAATGAAGGAACCGTAGGATCCTAACCGGTGTCACTCTAATCAACTTTAATATTTAAATGACCATAACCATAGGGACTCTAATTTGACATCATAACCTGACACATTTGAAAACTTAAACTCGCCACGACAAGGAGCTTGGAGCTAGCATTGTGGGCAGCACTGTCATCTTCAACAGCAAAACAAGTCTACACCAGCTAAACCCTTTCTTTCCTTAGAATTAAACAATGATCCATAGGATTTTGGGTTGTTGGCTTACGCAACATAAATCCTCAATTTATCTTTATGTCTTTGTATAGCTCTGCTATACAATATAAGTCCTAACTTGTCTTAAGATTCCGGTTGTCATTTGTCGCGAACTAAATCCACATATCTTCCAGGCTATTTGTGTGATCGTTTCACAAGAATATAAGTCCTAATTAATAAAATTGGCAGGATGAAACATTCAATAAATCTAATCTCCAAAATTGAAGCCAAATAATAGGATAGCTTGGAAAGTCACTGAGGATCTCCTCAGGATCTATGACATCCCCTAGTTCTTCCTCCTTTGGATTCCAAAATAAAATGTTCCAAACTTGAGTCATTCCTCTTTCACATCTCTTTGTTCGATCTTGTTAAAAAGTCCAATTTTTTTACCTCTTTTAAGATAATATCCCCTGATTTTTATCGAGAGTTTTCTCAGATAACTTTAGTTATCTAGGGTGTAATTAACTATAGGGGCTTGCTCTTATAGGAAGCATTTCCTAACCTAGCTTAATATAAACCTTATTTAATTTTTTGTATTAAATAGGAGAACTTGTCGGTAAATAAAATGGTTTCTCAGACCAAACAGATGTCATATATTTCTTAGTTTATTTGATTGAGCCTCACCCTTAAGTCTTGTGCTTATCATTCAGGAAAGATACACAGTTTGAGGTACAATGCTCTTTTATTTAAACTATAAAAAATATGGGGTCAATTTGATTTCATATCTTTTTAAACTTATATATATATATACCAAAACTCAAAATTAAACCCATCCAAGTTANCTCAAGTCTTGTGTTTGTCCTTCGGGATGGATACAAAATTTGAGGTACAGTGCTCTTTCATTTAAACTATGAAAAATATGTGGTCAATTTGATTTCATATTTTTTTCAAACTTATATATATATATATATATAAATTAAACGTCCTTCATAAGCGGGCGATGAGATTTTAATTCTGGCGGCTGACAGCTTCCAATGGGTAACACTTTAACCAAAATAGTGCTGACACCCAGGTTGGAGGAACCATCCCAAATTTAATTGGAATAATACTTCGAGTGGAAATAATCAACAATGGGGGAAAAATTAAGTAAACTCATTGGGAAACTGGAAAAACCAAGGGAATAGTAATTATAGACATACTTATCCTCCAATTTTAATAGTAATCCATAATTTAAGGAGAAAAAAGTTATCTATAGAGGAAGTGGTGTTACAAATGGGAAATCAATTACAAAACCAAGGAGCTACAATTAGAAATATTGAGAATCAATTAGGATAAATATCAAATTCATTAAGTAATATATCCTAATGAATACTTCCTAGTAATACTGAAGTAAATCCAAAAGACCAGAATAAATAGCAAATAAAAGTTATTCAACTTAGAAGCGGAAGAGAGTTGAAAGGTAGAGTTCAAAAAGAGACTGAAGTAGAGATAAAAGAAATTGAAGAGTCTGAAGAGGATGCTATGAAAGGTTTAGAGAGACTTATTTCTCTACTTAAATTTGACTTGGAAAAACCACCACCTACATTTCCTCAGAGGCTCCATCAATAAAAGTTAGATAAATACTTTTTAAAATTTCTAGACATTTTGAAGAAGCTTACAATTGATATTCCATTTGCTGAATTCTTATAACAAATGCCAAGTTATGTGAAGTTTATGAAGGATATTCTTAAAAGAAAAAAGAAGTTTAAAGATAACAAGACTATTGCATTTAGTGAAGAGTGTAGTACTATAATGCAGAAAAAGCTTCCCAAAAAGCTTAAAGACCTTGGTAGTTTCACAATTCCATGTGCAATAGGAGACAAAATTTATGGGAAAGCTTTATGCGATTTAGGTTCAAGCATTCAACTTATGTCATTATCAATATTTAAGAGATTGAGATTAGGAGAAATATTCCCTAATATTGTAACTATACAGTTAGCAGACCGTTCAATAACATATTCTAAAGGAGTTATAGAAGATCTTTTAGTGAAAGTGGATCAATTTATCTTTCCTGTTGATTTCATTGTGCTAGATATGGAGGAAGAGATAAGTATTATTTTAAGGAGACATTTCCTAGCTACAAGAAGAGCAATGATAGATGTGTAGAAAGGGGAATTAACTATGCACGTCAATGATCAGAGAGTTAAAATTTTCAAATATCCTACAAAAGGTAAAGATGATGAATGTTATAGAATTTATGTGATAAAATATCTAAGTAAATGTCATTTTGAAACAAATTATGAAGAAAAATCTGAAATGAAAGAGTTGGAACACAAGTAAGAAGAGAAATTAGATCAATGTGAAAATTTTTATTAAAGAAGATTCAAACTATGTTTGAGAAAGTTTTGAAGTTTTGGACATGAAAAAAAAAAATACATCTTTTTGTTCATTGATACACCTAAAATATATAGTGTTTTTAGCATATTTTTATGCCTATTTTTGAGATATTGCGCTTTAATGGAAGGTATTTCTGTGTTTTTCTTTCAGTTACAAGTAAAAAGTTGAAAAATGCTAAAAGGAGTGAAAAAGGATTAAATTTGGAGTAAAATTGTGAAATTTGTGCAAAAGTGTTTTAGCGCCTAAGCGCTAGATCCGGCGCTTAAGCACCGGTGAAACATAGAAGGCCACGCCTAAGCGTCAGAGGCCCCACGCTTACGTGCTAGAGGCAGTTATTTTGCGGTTTTCTTCATTTGGTCAAATTTTGAAGAGACATTTGAGGCACCTATTGGCTAAAGAGGGTGCTTACGACCACTAGGAATGAAAATATTATTAAAAGACTTGTGAAAGGAGGCAACCCTTGGAGAATACATTGAATTTGGACACACTTTGAAGAATTTCCAAGGCACCTCTTGGGAAATTCATAAAAGAATGAAGTTGAGACGTTTGAGATGGGTGCTTGAAGAGGGAGAGAGTGCTTGAAAAGGAGGAGTCTTGAGAAGATTGTGGAGAATCTTGTGGAGAGATTCAGGCACCACAAATTTACTTTTTCCTTTTTGTTTTTAGTTTTATTTTGGGAGTTTAGAGTGTTGTAAAAGAGAAGAGATTCAAAGGAACTTCAAGAGTTTGGTGGAGGATTTGAGATAAGTTTTTATCTTTGTTTTTAAACTACTTTTGGTTCTAATCGAGACTTCTTGTTGGTTTGACAATGATTTCTACTTTTAAACTAAAGCATGGTTTTGTTTTCTCCATGAATTCTGAGTAGTTTTATTTATCTTTCTCCTTAAAATGATAAGTAATTAATGTGTTGGATTGAAGTTGTGGAGAGTATTGATCTTTAATGTTGGAAGAAGTTGTGATGATTTAATTTCATGCACTTCATTTACTTCTTGATTTGGCCTAAATAGATGTTAAAATTTGTTGTGAGAACATGTAAGAACCGAGTCAGTATTGTCCAGACAACAATTGGAAAGAATCACATAAGGTTGTATGAATGCCAACGTAATTCATATTATCTAGTGCAAATAAATAGGTAAATAATCTTTGAAGGCTGTAAATTTAGAGGAATATAGAGTGACAGGCTAAAGTCCCCAACTTGATTTATCGTTTTAGGTTCTAATAAAAGATGTTAGCCCCCAAGTGGAGAGAATCAAGGGAGCTCTAAAGTGAGAGCTGATATCTTCCCTACCTAGCCGGTCTTCAGAACTATTCAAAATTTAAATTAACCAATGTTCTTTATAGCATCTCTAGTAAAGGTAAAGAGTGCCACTGCTCATATTTGGCACAACACAATTTGTATACTTCCACAACAGAATTCCTATACTTATTACCGATTCATGAAAATGAGAAAGATATTTTAATATTTTGTGCTTTTCTCTTACATAAACTAAACTTACTTAGAAGTTGTTACTTTTTTGTCAAAATATCAAAAATACCAAAAAGATTTGAATTTTAAATTACTGTCAAATTATCTATAGTTTAAGTAATTATCTTTTTGATGTAGAAGTTTGTTGTTTGAAAGTGCATTTTGTCAAATTTTCCCGTAGGATCGATATTCGAGGTTTAATCAAAAAGTCTAATATTACTTGATAACGATTTGTATACTTGCATAGTATCTCAATATATATATACATATATAAATTAAAAAGTTAGATTCTTATTTTCTTTAGGATCAAGTTTTTGGTACTGTTGTAAAGTAAGAAAATATAAGAGAAAATATAATCGCATACATTTTTATACTGTTGCATATAAACAGCCGAGATCATCCATCAATTTAAAAACTTCCTGAGCTTGAGTTGAAGTTACTTCCTGGCCATTTTAAGTATGTCTTTTTAGGTGATTCCTCAATAATACCTATTATAATTTCCTTAAAATTAACTACAAAAGAAGAAATGAGTTTAATGAAAACTTTAAAGAGTTACAACAAAGCCTTTGGATGGACAATTGCTGATATAAAAGGAATTGGCCCTTCAATTTGTATGCATATAATTCATATGGAAGAGAACTGCAAACCCAGGGTTGATCCTCAAAGGAGATTAAATCATGTTATGGAAGAAGTTGTTAAGAAAAGATTTTAAAGTGGCTAGATGCTAGAATTATTTACCATATTTGAGATAGTGCATGAGTTAGTCTGATTCACTGCATTCCCAAAAAAGGAGAAGTGATTGTGACTATGAATGAACATAATGAGTTAATACTAACAAGACAAGTCACAGGATGGTGAATATGCATTGATTATAGAAAATTAAATCTCGTCACTAGGAAAGATCATTTTCCACTACCCTTTCTAGATCAAATGCTGGATAGATTAGTTGGGCATAAATACTTTTATTTTCTGTAAGGATGTGTTGGTTATTACCAAATACAAATAGCTCATGAGGATCAAGAAAAAATAACTTTTACCAGTCCTTATATTACATTTGCTTTTAGAAGAATGTCTTTGGTTTATGTAATGCCCCTGCTACATTTTAAAGATGTATGATGGCTATTTTTTTATTTAATTGAAAAAGGAATTGAAGTTTTTTATGGTTGATTTTTTCAGTGTTTGGAACTTCATTTGAATCATATTTGAAACATTTATCAAAAGTTCTTAAGTGCTGTGAATAAACAAATTTAGTCCTTAATTGGGAAAAATGACAATTTATGGTAGTAAGAGAAATTATTTTGGGACATCATATTTCAAAAAATGGTATGGAAATAAACCCTCTGAAAGTTCAAGTGATCACTAATTTAACTTATCTAACAAGTGTGAAGGAAATTAGGAGTTTTTAGAACATGCTGGATTGTACAGACACTATATTAAGGATTTTTAAGAAATTGCTAAGCCTCTATTTCATTTACTTGAAAAAAATGTAATTTTTAATTTTGATAAGAAGTGCATAAAAGCTTTTAAATTATTAAAAGAAAAACTAGTCACTGCATCAATTATTGTTTCACCATATTGGGAAACTTTTGAATTGATATGTGATCCTGATTTTCTTAATGTAGGGATTTATAAAGTTGACACCACTATAGTGCCAAAAACTTGATCCTTGTATGAAAAGTAGGTTGTGTAAAATATATATAATTATAGGTAATTAATAATGAGATTCTACACAAGTATACATATTGTTATCAAGTAATAATGGACTTTCTATTTAAGCCCCAAATATCAATCCCACGGGGAAGGTGTAAGTTAGCAATGATAAATTTTATCATGAAATTTACAGAAAATCAAACGAGATCACTGTCACTAATTTTAAATGTTGAGATATTAACCAAACTAAATTACTTAACAATTAACAAAACTAAAATACAAATTTTTAATAATAACTACTAATCTACTAACTATGTTTATGTAATGAAGGTTTCTTATGTGAAAAAGACATCGTTCCCACTATAATGGCATTCTGGTGAAATGAGATGAGATAAATGTTTATAATATGTATTGTGTCAAATATGAGCAATTTTAATTCTCTACCCTGATACAGTGCATAGAAAATCATTGGTTAATCCTAGGTTTAGTCCCTAAATTTGTGGGTAGGCTAGGAGGATACCGGCTCCCACTCTATAGCTCCCACTTCCCTTCACCTGAAGGCTAACTCTCGCTTTAATTTCTAAACACTATAACCAAATTGGGGATTTTAGTATGTCACCCTAAAGATTTTCCAATTCTACACCCAACAAAGAATATTTTTCTATTTATTTGCACTTAATTTCATGAACAAATTTCTCCTTCATGAAATCAAATGTGATCCTCCTATAGAACGCAAACTCTATTTCCCAGATCATATGTTTCACTACATATTTTAACAAATCAATTGGCCAAATTAAAAAGTAAATTAAGTTCGGAGTTAAAAAATCATCACAATTTATTTTATCTTTTAATTATGGCACATTCATATTATCTTTTCATTTCTCCAGATCTCGGAGTAGGGGGAAAGATAGAGTAAACTATTCAAACTTTATAAGAAAGATACGACAAAACACAAATTTCATATATAAAAGAAAGTTCTTACAACACTAAATAAACAAACAAACTTATCTGGAACTCTTTCTCAGAGCAAATCCTTTGTAGCCTTTCCTTATAAATGCAAGAAGAAAAACTCTCTCACTTTTTTCCTTCTCCAACGCTCTTACAGAAAGTTTCACACTAAATCTCATCACAAAAACTCTAAAATATGAAAGCAAAATTACTAATTGACTCTAATATGTGGTGGAATGAAAATGGATTATGGAAATGTAGTGTGGTGGATTGTTGTATAGCAAAAAATGAACGTAGAGGAGCCCCTTTTCTGATGAAATTCGATCCCAAATAAAGCCCAATGTTGGTTCTCCAAGAGGTGCCTCCAAAAACTCTTCAAAAATCGTTCAAATATATCGAACCTTCTAGAAATGGGTATGAACCGCCTTTGGCACCGTCGGTGCTGAGTAAAAATCCTTCAGCTTTCGGTTGTTCTGCCCCGTCAGGGATGACCTTGGCATTGCTAGCGCTGAGTATTTCCTCAAAAATGTCATTTTGACTCCAAATTTCATCCTTTTTATTTCTTTTTTGCTTTAAGCCCTAAAAATCAACAACCTGCAAGAAAACATCAAAATACCTTCCATTAAAGTGCAATATCACAAAAAATAAGTATAAAATATGGGTCTAAAAATACATATATTTTCAGCGTATCAAAATCCCCCAAACTTACATGTTACTTGTCCTCAAGTAAATTCTCTACTACATAAAAATATGACTTATGGTAAATAATTTAACTTTTAGACTTCTATATTTTAGTTCTCTAATTATAATAGTTTAACTTAAGAAAAATTCAACACAACTCTAGTTAATACTAAAGGTGTAAAGATATTCAGTAATTAAGTCTATGGTTTCTGATTCTCTATTCTTTTTAAGAAAAATTGCAATTTTTTATCTTAAAGTCACTTAGGAAATTCATATGAAAAAGAACTTCATAAAACTTTATTAATAATTAAGTTAATATTCAAATCAAAAGTTTAGAAAAATGTGTTTAAGTCTTTTTCCTTAAGTTGATTCAAAGTGAAGCCAATTTTTAATTAGGCATCTCCTCAAGCTTCTCCCCACATCTTTTCTTTTTCTTTTCTTTTTCTTTTCTTTTTCTTTTCTTTTTTTTCTATATGTGAGGATTACTATATCTGGATAGCCTTTAATGATTTTGAACTTCACTATTCTCTTCTTAAAGTTAAAAACTTTTTACATTTCTTCATTCAACAAATTTATATTAACTTAAAGATTTTATAAAGTTTAATTCTTTTCTTTTTACATGAATCTCTCTAAGATTTCGAATATTCAAAATACAAATTTCTACACTAAAAAAAGAAAAACATAGTCTTGTTCTCTTTTATCAAATATCTTATCCCCTAGAATTAACCTTTATTATTGAAAATTTTTACTTAAATTTACTATATATTTAGAAACATAAATATAGTTATCTCAAGTTAACCCCTAATACCAAAGGTCATGTTAAATTTAAAATTTTAAAAATATAGTTAAGTGAGGACAAATAAAATTAAGTTCTTTCTCTTTTTCTAAAAATGAATTTTCTTCTCCCCCACCCAACTTAAATTTTTAAAAGATTTTTACATGAAGAACTTTAAAAATGAAGGGTGAAAGAAAGCATTAAATGCATAAAAAATCATACATGCTGGAGATTCTAATTTTTTAACATAAATTTTGAAGTACTGCAGGTGCTAATATGAAAACTACAAGGCTAAAAACATTAAATTGCACATAATACGTATAAAATTTGCTGAGAAAGAGCTAATCACAATACATAACAAAGTGCTGAAAATAACAACAGAACTAAACCAAAACTCCAAAAATGAAAATAGCTTTTCACATTACATAACAAACAAAGTTTTCAACAACATCACAACACAAACAATACAATCACACAGTACAAACACAAACAAACAAGCAAAAAGATCACCAGTCATTATCTTCTTCATCATCGACATCTAACTTTTGTTGTTGATATGGAGTATAAGTAGGGTGAATAGGGAACTGAACGGTATGGTCACCCCTCAGGTATCTTACTAAAGCATCATCATAAGCAGCATCATACTCAAATTTCTGGCGAATTAGATCATCAGTGTAAGCATTTCTGGCCTCCACATTCTGCATCCTATGATCCATCCTCAAAATATCTCTTTGTTGAATCATCATCTGGTCCAACAACTCTTTGTTGTTGTGGTCACTTGAAGTAGACTCACTAAAAATAGGGGTTCTAGAAGTAGAAGGAATATCCCTGACATGTCTTCCAGATCTCCAATCAACATGGGACTCATAATTCTTGATGTTGGCAAGCCCAATCAGCCTCTGAGGCTCAATCCTCTCCTTATCAGGTCTGAAATCAACTCATGCATGCTCACAAAGTGTGTAAATGAGAGCAGGGTGTATCAATCCACCAGTGAATTCTCCCAAAGCAATAGATCAAATGCTCATATAAATGATAGAGCCTACATTTATATCCATCACTTGCTGAATACAGTAGTTAAGGATGGATCTATCCTTGGTCACTTCACTATGATGGTTCGTTGGAATCATCCTTCCAGAAATTAAATAATGTCAAGCCTTAGACACTACATTTAACATAAAAAGGGGAAAGTTAACTTTAACTCCATTTTTTATTTTCCAATGCCCTTTCTCACTAGTTAGAAAATAAATAACTTCATCTAAAGCTTGATCTGTAGCAGAAAATGAATGATACTGACATCTATAAACATCTTCTAATTGATAAAACTCATTAATTTTTCTTGGAGTAAACTCTACCCTTTTTCCTCGAACAAAAACAAAATCAACAGAAGCCTCAAGAGGGTTGGCATAAAATTCCATCACAATCCCAACTATCACATCGGTAGTAAAATAACAGAAGTTTTCCCACTGCCGAGCCATAATCAATCGTTCAATTTCTCTTCCTGGATTTTTAAAACCTCGGTCCCAAATCACTTTTTTATTTTCTTGAAAACTATGAAATTGATCAATGGCTCTAAATCTAATAAACCTTTGCTCGTCATATTCTATTTTCCTTTTGCTCGATTTAGGTGCCATAAAAAATTTAGAAAAATTTGATAAAAATTTTGAATAAATCCCAAAATTCTAAAAATAAAAAATGTAAACCACTTTAAACTCAAATCCTCTAAGTAAGAGTTTTTCACCAAAGCATTTTTTCAAAATCTCCCAAAAAATTTCAAAATTTTGGATCTAATCAATGTGAGAAAAATCTTTGGTGAAAATAAAAAATTTTTACTTTAAAGTGTAGCTCTTACCTAGAGAAGATGAAATATAAAGTTCCTTTGCCTCTAAATTGCCTCAAATTTGCCTAAAATCAAGCCCTAGGTGCAAAACCGAAGGTTGAAGGTGACTTATGGGGTAAAAATGGATGTTTACAGTGATAATCGTGAATTAAAGGGTTAATTCGCCGCTCTCGGGTCGAAAGCGTCGATGGAGTTGAAGGACCGAAATTCACTAATTTGATTTTTCAAATTTTCAATTTCCTTTCAATTTTCTCCAAAGTTTTTTTAAAACACAAATTTTATCTAAACTCATAAATACACATTTCACAAACAATCATTTTCACAAACAATAACAAAGTAACTTTTAAATATTAAGATACACTTTTTACAAACACATTTAAGCAAATCACAAATTCACACTTATGAAGTAAACTAATTATAAATCAGCGTCGAAATCAAGCTACAACATTAAACGCTGACACAAAACTATACACATAATCATAGTTCAGAATAAACCAATCAAACTTAATCAAATTCACACAATTACACTAAAGACGTAAACATTTTTAAACAAGTAGAGAATTCACAATCTTCAATCATTCAACCTCATCTTCAATGCTATCACCACCTTTAATATCTCTCATAGATTGGTAATGAACATATAGGTTGTAGAAGGATTGGTAAGGGAATTGATCTGTCAAATTTTCTTCGATCCACCCCTTTTCCTTAAACATCTGAACGAATCTTGCTTCAAAAGTTTCAGTGTGATAAAAAATTCTCTTTCATTCTCCAATCTTGGTGATCAAAAAAGGTACTTGAGATCTCCCACTACATTCATAATACTCTAAAGTTTTCTTTCAATTTTCTTCAAATTCTTCTCTAAAGCAAGCGAACTTCCAATCGTTGGTGGCATTAATGGAGATGAAGCATGTGAAGAATGATCTATAATAACATTTAGTGTTTCATTTTCATTACCAACATATTAATCATCAATAGGGATCACAGGTTCCCATGGTAGCAAAACTTTTTCCCAATTTTCATATGGTACTTGGGATTGACTCCAAATCAGAAAAATTGTAGAAGGATGCCCAAGTCCATAAATTGGCCCATTCATAATGATTCCCATCATAAAATTAAATATATTTAAACCTATATCAATAGGTTTTTCCATTTGAATACAGTAGTTTAAAATAACACTCTCCTTGGTGACTCTACTGATCTCATAGTAGGGAGTAATTTTGCACAAATAAAGAAATGACATTGCTTCAAAATTGGATTAAGTGATGAAACAAGAAAACTAATATATCCTTCATCTCGTACTTCCCACATATCACTTTCATCCGTCAGAAAATTATAAATATCTTGCATCAAATATCGCGTAAGAATGAAATTTGCATAATGACAGTTTGGAACATTTTCTATCATATACAATTCATTAATCCTCGCAAGAGTAAATGGTACAGCCTTACCTCATATGAAGACAATTCCTTGGGTAATTCCATGTAAATTTGAATAGAATTCCTTTACTACAGGTAAAACAACCGCAGCGGTAATATAACACAAAACTTCCCATCGCCTTTGCAGAATGATCTTGTCAACTGGAGCACTTGGATTGATCAACCCATTATTAACAAATCATCTTCCCTTGATCAATCTCTTCTTCGTAATAACTTTATCGTATAATATATGTGCGTCGAAACTAATAAACTTTCTTCTATTTAAAACTTCATACCTTGGAGTATTTCTATAATTGAAAGCCATGGAATATGAAAATAGAAAGTTTCTAGGCGTCCTAGGAAGTTTTTAGGACTTTAAAAACACCTCCCGACGGTTATTATGGATCAAAATCCCTCCAAAGTCCGCCAAAAGTCGCAGAAACCATCCAACAGCTCTCGGCGCCGTCAGCGCTCCCGATGGGCACTGCCAGCGATGAGATCTGCTTTCTTGGGCGCCGTCGGCGCCAGTGGCCAAATTTTTGTGTTTTTCATTTTTTGTTCAATTAAATTCCAACTTTTCTTCCAAGACTAATACTTGACTTAATTTATAATAAATGCAATTGTGTAGGATTATTATCAACTAATATATAAGACACTTAACAAACTAAATAATAATACATAGACATATAAGTATGGGTTGCCTTTCAAAAAGCGTTTGGTTTAACATTGTCGGCCCGACATACTATTTATTTAGTTGGGTTGAATTAGCATTAAAACTTCTTTAAATTAAGATATGTGTCCCTCATAATAATGTTTCTAATGATGCTCATTAACTTTAAATATCTTTCCAGTGTTAGGATTTTTAATCACAACAATTCCACAATGATAGACTTTAGTTACCTTAAAGGACCCTAACCATCTGGATTTCAATTTTCCTAGAAATAATCTCAATCTTGTAATATATAATAGAACTTCTTGTCTATGTTCAAATTTCTTGTTAATACTATTTCGATCATGCCATATTTTTATTTTCTTTTTATAGATTTTTGTATTATCATATGCTTCATTTCTAATCTCATCAAATTCATTGAGTTGCAATAATCTCTTCTCATCAGCATATTTTAGATTAAAATTAAATTACTTAATAGCCCAAAATGTTTTATGCTCAAATTCTACAGGTAAGTGACATGTTTTTCGAAATATCAGTCTGTGTGGGGACATTTCTATAGGAGTCTTATAAGCAGCTCTATATGCCCATAATGTTGTGTCAAGTCTAACAGACCAATCCAATTTATAAGGATTTACAACCTTTTCTAAAATGTGTTTAATTTCACGATTTGATATCTCTGCTAGACCACTAGTCTGAGGATGATAAGGAGTATAGAATCTATGCATAATATCATATTTCTTAATTAATTTTTTGATTCTCTTCTTCCTGAAATGAGATCCTCCATCAATAATAATTACTCTCGATATTCCATATCTTGTGAAAATATTTTAAATTAAAAATTTAGAAACACTCAGAGCATCACATCTAGGTACAACAACAGCTTCAATCTATTTGAACGTATAATCAACAGTAAATAATATATATAGGTTTCCAAATGAAGGCATAAAAGGTCCCATAAAATCTAATCCCCACACATCAAAAATTTCAACTTCCAATGTGTAATTTAGAGGCATTTCATTTCTTCTAGAAATATTTCCTACACGTTGACATCTATTGCATGTTTTATTATCTTTGTTAACATCATTAAAAATAGTAGACCAATAAAATCCATCTTGTAAAATTTTATATGCAGTTCTATTTGTTCTGAAATGTCCTCCAAATTCAGAATCATGTCATCTTTCAATTATTTGTTAAGTTTCTTCATAAGACACACATCATCTAATAATTAGATCTTTACATTGTTTATATAAGTATGGGTCATCCCAAAAATAGTCTTTTGAATCATATATGAACTTCTTTAATTGTGGATTTTTATATCAGGTGGCAGAATATCAGTTACAATATAATTCACTATATCAGCATACCACGGTACATCCATTTCATCAATACTATAAAATTGTTCATCAGGGAAATTCTCTAAAATTTCATTTTCAAAATTAGTTAATATTTCTATTTCTATTCTAGATAAATGATCGGCTATTTAATTATCATTTCACTTTCTATCAATCATGGTAAAATCAAACTCTTGCAATAGAACTATCCATCTAATTAATCTTGGTTTAGTATCCTTTTTTTGCATTAAGTATTTAATCACAGAATGATCTGTATGCACTATATATTTAGTTCCAATTAAATAAGGTCTAAATTTATCAAAGGCATAAAAACATAGCAAATAACTCTCTTTCTAATAATGGTATAATTAGTTTAAGTATCATTTAGAGTCTTACTAACATAATATAACTTTAAAAACTTTGTCGTGCCTTTGTCCTAATACATCCCCAATAGCATAATCATTAGCTTCACACATTATTTCAAATGATTTCTCTCAGTTAGGTGGTACTATTATTAGTGCAGTGACTAATTTTTTCTTTAATAATTCAAATGTTTTTATGCATTCTTCATTAAAATCAAATTTCGTATCTTTCTCTAAAAGTTGGCATAGATGCTTAGTTATTTTTGAAAAATTTCTTATATAGTGTCTGTAAAAATCAGCATGTCCTAGAAAACTTCTAACCCCTTTAGCATTAGTAGGCGGTGGTAATTTTTCAATAACTTAGATTTTTGCAAGATCTACCTCCATGCCTTTTTCAGAAATTTTATGCCCAAGTACAATACCTACTGCAACCATAAATTGATATTTTTCTCAATTTAATACTAAATTGACTTTTTCACATACTTCCAGAACATTTTCTAAATTACTAATGCATAATTCAAATGAAGTTCCAGATACGGAAAAATCATCCATAAACACTTCCATTCCATGTTCTATAAAATTGTTAAAATTTTACATCATACATCTTTGAAATGTTGCAGGCGTATTACATAGTCCAAAATGCATTCTAAGAAAAGCTAATGTTCCATATGGGCTTGTAAACATTGTTTTCTCTTGATCCTCTGGAGCAATTGAAATTTCGTGATAATCGTTATATCCATCTAAAAAGCAATAATACTTATTCCCAGCCAATCTATCCAACACATGGTCTAGAAAGGGTAAAGGAAAGTGATCTTTTCTGGTGGCCATATTTAATTTTTTATAACCAATGCAAATTCACCAACCAATTACTTGTCTTATTGGTATTAATTCATTTTTCTCATTTTTTTCAACGGTCACTCCTTTGTTTCGGTACATAGTGAATTGGGCTTACCCAAACACTATCTGAAATAGGATATATAATTTCAGCATCTAACCATTTTAAAATCTTTTTTTTAACAACTTCTTTCATTATTGGGTTTAATCTTCTCTGAGGATCAGCTTTAGGTTCATATTGTTCATCTAATAGAATTCGGTGCATACAAATTGAAGGACTAATTCCTTTAAGATTTGTTAATGTCCATCCAAAAGCCTTTTTATACTCTTTTAACATTTCTATCAACTTTTGTTCCTGAATCTCAGTTAACTCAAAAGATATATAACCGACAATGTAGATGTCTTTCTTAAAAATATATACTTTAAATGGGTAGGTAATATCTTTAATTCAAGTTAAGGTGGTTTAATACTTGAAGGAGTAAGATTTTTACTATCATTTTCCATCAAGTCTAACATTTCAAATTTGCCCTGAATATAATCCAAATCTTTTTTCTTTAATTTCATCTTCATTCTCAAAAATTTCTCCTTGCTTAAATTTATCTTTGAATTCTTTCTTAAATTGTTCATTACTTAAATAATCAGCTACTTTCATCCTGAAATATTCATTATCTTTTTTTATTGCAGAATATTTCATAGTTTTGGCTATATTAAATTTTACTTCTTGATCATTAACTCTCATTATTAATTCTCCTTTTTGTATGTCTATCACAGCTCTTCTTGTTGCAAGAAATACTCCCTAAAATAATAGGAATTTCTTTATCTTCCTTCATATCCAATACTATAAAGTCTACAGGGAAAATAAATTTATGCATTTTTACTAGTACATCCTCTATAACTCTTTTTGGATAAGTTATTGATCAGTCAGCTAACTGAAAAGTTACAATAGTAGGGGAAATTTCTCCCAAATCAAAATGTTTAAAAATTGATAAGGGCATAAGATTGATATTCACTCCTAAATCACATAAAGCTTTTCCATAAAACTTTTCACCAATTGCAAAATGTATAGTAAAACTACAAGGATCTTTTAGTTTTTTAGGAAGTTTTCTCTGAATAATAGCACAACACTCTTTACTGAGTACAACGGTTTCATGATCTGTAAACTTTTTTTTTCTTATTTAGTACATCCTTCATTAATTTCACATAACTTGGCATTTGTTCCAAAGCTGCAACAAAAGGAATATTAATCGTTAACTTCTTGAGGATTTCCAAAAATTTTGTAAATTGTTTTTCTTTATTCTTCTGCTTCAGTCTTTGAGGAAACGAAGGTGATGGTTTTTCAAAAGGAACCTGTGTTTGTTCATTTTCCTGTTAATCATTTTCCATTTCTTCCTTCTCTTCATTAACTTCAGTTTCTTTTTGGATCCTTATTTCTATTTTTTTTCCACTTCATAATTGAATAACTTTAATTTGCTCTTTATTTTGATCTTTTGGATAAACTTCCATTGTACTTGGAAGAATTTCAGAAGGTCTGTTACTAAGTGTAGTAGCAATATGTCCTAATTGATTTTCAATATTTCTAATAGCAGCCCCTTGATTCTATATTTGATTTCCCATATTCAACATCACTTCTTCCATCGTCAACTTATTTTCCTTAACTTGTGGGTTAGGATTGGATTTAAATCTTGGAAGATAATAGGTCAAAAATTAGGATTTTCTTGATTGTTCAAATTTCCAGATTGATGCACCGAATTATAATAATTATTCCAACTAAAATTAGGGTGATTTTTCTATCTAGGGTTAAAATAGTTAAAATAGGGATTGTTAATTCGATTATTTATAACATTAAGGTTTCATAAGATGGTTGAGTATCAATAATCTGTCCTAGTGAATTTTCCGATAATACTGGAGGTATTTGAGAATAGTTCACTCTTATTTGATCAATCTTTTTAAAAATAGTGGCAATTTGAGATTCAAAAATAGACATTGCATCAGATTCATGAATACTAGCTACCCTCTTAGGATTTACCTTTTCAGAGGGCCATTGAAAATTGTTAGTAGTCATTTCTTCAATTAAAGAGTATGTTTCATCAAAAGGTTTTAACATTAATAATCCACCCACAACAGCATCTATAATAGATCTTAATGATCCTACTAATCCATTATTAAATATTTAAATTATTAATCAATCTGGTAAAGCATGGTGTGGATATTTTCTAAGAAGATCATTAAATCCTTCACAGGCTTCAAATATTGATTCCCCTTTAAACTGACAAAAATATGTAATATCATTTCTAAGCTTAGCGGTTTTCGAGGGTAGAAAATATTTAGCCAATAATTTTTGTGATAGTTTTCCCCAAGTTCTAATAGATCCAGGTGCTAATGAATTTAACCAAGCCTTGGCTTTATCCCTTAGTGAAAAAGGAAAAAGTTTAAGCCCAACAGCATCATTAGACACTCCGTCATATTTAAATGTAGCACAAATTTCAAGAAAACTAGCAAGATGTAGTGATCTTTCAAACTGATTATTTTGTACCATTTGGATAATAACAGATTTAAGATCAAATGAATTCGCAGCAACATTAGGATTTTGAATAGTTGAATGAAGTTCATCTGCTATCGGATTCGCATAATCTTTTAAAGGTCTTTGTCGATTCTCATTTATTGGATTTTTTATATTATTCACTATTTCTTTCAAATTCTTAATTTCTCTTTGTTCTTTTTGAATTTTTCTAATAGTATGTTCTAATTCTGAATCGTAAGGTTCTAAACCTTCTGATCCAATATTTCGCATCAACAAATAAAGTAAGCTGAGTAAAATTCTTTAAAAATACAATCTTAATCAAATTTCTTTTTGAATTTTTTATATATTTTAATATTTTTTTGTTTTTATATATTTGTATAGTATGTATATATATATATATNAATTTAATTTAATTTAACTGTTATCTTCCCCAGCAATGGCGCCAAAAACTTGATCTCGATTTTTTTAATGTAAGGATTTATTAAGTTTACACCACTACAGCCTCAAAAACTTGATCCTTGTATGAAAATAAAGTTGTGTAAAATATATATAATTATAGGTAATTAATAATGGGATTCTACGCAAGTATACATATCGTTATCAAGTAATAATGGACTTTCTATTTAAGCCCCAAAGCAATTATTAATGGGATTCTACGCAAGTATACATATCGTTATCAAGTAATAATGAACTTTCTATTTAAGCCCCAAATATCGATCCCACGGGGAAGGTGTAAGTTAGCAATGATAAATTTATCAGGAAATTTACAGAAAATCAAACGAGATCGTTGTCACTAATTTTGAATGTTGAGATATTATCCAAACTAAATTACTTAAATATTAGCAAAATTGAAATGCAAATTTTTAATAATAACTACTGATCTACTAACTATGTTTATGTAATGAAGATTTCTTATGTGAAAAAGCATCATTCCCACTACAATGAAATTCTGGTGAAATGAAATGAGATAAATGTTTATAATATGTATTGTGCCAAATAGGAGCAATTTTAATTCTCTACCCTGATATAGTGCATAGAAAATCATTGGTTAATCTTAGGTTTAGTCTCTAAATCTGTGACTAGGTTAGGAGGATACAGGCTCCCACTCTAGAGCTCCCACTTCCCTTCACCTGAAGGCTAACTCTCGCTTTAGTTTTTAAAACACTAATATCGAATTGGGGATTTTTAGTCTGTCACCCTAGAAATATCCAATTCTACACCCAACAAAGTATATTACCGAATTGGTGATTTTAGTCTGTCACCCTAAAGATTCTCCAATTCTACACTTAACAAAGAATATTTACCTATCTACTTCCCTTCACCTGAAGGCTAACTCTCGCTTTAGTTTTTAAACACTAAGACCAAATTGGGGGACCCTAAGGATTCTCCAATTCTACACCCAACAAAGAATATTTCCTTATTTATTTACACTTAATTCCATGATATTCTCCAATTCTACACCCAACAAAGAATATTTTCTCTATTTTTTAGCAATTAATTTCATGAACAAATTTCTCCTTCATGAAATCAAATGTGATCCTCACTCTGTTGTAGAACACATACTCTATTTCCCGAATCATATGTTTCACAATATATTTTAACAAATCAATTGGCCAAATTGAAAAGTAAATTAAGTTCGGAGTTGAATAATCATCACAATTTATTTTATGTTTTAATTAAGACACATTCATATTATCTCTTCATTTCTCTAGATCTCAGAATAGGGGGAAAGATAGAGGAAACTACTCAAACTTCATGAGAAAGATACGACAAAACACAAATTTCATATATAAAAAAAAGTTCATACAACATTAAATAAACAAACAAACTTATCTTGAACTCTTTCTCAAAGCAAATCCTTTGTAGCCTTTCTTTAGAAATGCAAGAAGAAGAACTCTCACACTTTTCATATTGGAGTCAATTTTTTTTATTTTTCTTTCATAGTTTAGAGTTTTTGTGGTGAGATTTAGCGTGAAACTTTCTGTAAGAGTGTTGGAGAAGGAGAAAAGTGAGAGATATCTTCTTCCTGCATTTCTAAGAAGGCTACAAATGATTTGCTTTGAGAAAAAGTTTTCAGATAAGAATTGTTTGTTTATCAATATTGCATGAACTTCTTTTATATATGAAATTTGTGTTTTGTTATTTCTTTCACATAAAGTCTGAGTAGCTCCCTCTATCTTTCTCCCTACTCTGAGATATGGTGAAATGAAGAGATAATATGGATGTGCCATAGTTAAAATGTAAAATAAATTGTGATGATTTTTTAACTCCAAACTTAATTTACTTTTCGATCTAGCCAATAGAATTGTTAAAATCTATTGTGAAACATATGATCCGGGAAATGGAGAATGAGTTCTACAACATAGTGAGGATCATATATGATTCCATGGAGGAGAACATCATTCATGGAATTAAGTGCAAATAAATAGGGAAATATTCTTTGTTGGGTGTAGAATTGGAGAACCTTTATGATGATAGACTAAAATCTTCAATTCGGTCTTATTGTTTAAAAAATGAAGCGAGAGCTAGCCTTCAGGTGAAGGGAAGTGTGGGAGCCAGTATCCTCCTAGCCTAGCCACAGATTTAAGGACGAAACACTGAGATTAGCTAATGATTTTTTATGCACTGTATCAGGGTAGAAAATTAAAATTGCACCTATTTGGCACAATACATATTATGAACATTTATCTCATTTCATTTTACCATAGATTCATTGTAGTGGGAAGGATGTTTTTTACATAAAAATCTTCGTTACATAAACATAGTTAATATATTAGTATTTACTGTTTTAAACTTTGCATTTTTTATTTGATAATAGTTTAGAAATTTAATTTTGATTACATCTCAACAATTGAAAGTAGTGGCATTGATTTCAATTGAATTTTTGTGAATTTCCTAGCAAATTTATCATTTTCAATTTAAACCTTCCTCGTGGGATCGATATTTGGGGCTTAAATAGAAAGTTCATTATTACTTGATAATGATATATATACTTGTGTATAATCCAAATATTAATTGATTACACTTATTTAAATTTTACACAATCTATAGCAACAAAAAAGTCGGATCAGCACACACACACTTGAAACCCCTCACCTTCACTCACAACCTAAAACCCTTAGCTTGATCTCCTACTCTTTTGAGAACTCATGTGGATGGTCTTCCAAACCCATAGCCCTAAGCTAGGTTTGGCTAAGACCAACACATAGAGGATACAAAATGGGATCTCCCCTAGTCTCATGGCACCATAAGGGAAATTTTATTATTAGCATCTTCAATTGATCTCATTATACCCAAATACACAATTTTGGTCTTTTCCCCCAAACTTCTCCAAAATTACCAAAACACCTCTCATGGTCCAAAAATTCTCAAAACCACCAAAATTTTTTTCAAACACTCCAAAAACCAATCCCAACCACCCATTGAACCTAATTTGACCCAATTGACCAATTTTGGCCAAAATCTCAATTTTACCCCTAAAATGCCTAAAGTCTCCAAATCACTCCCAATTCCCACCAAATTGATTTCAAACTTCCCCAATTCAAATCTAAACTCAATTTCATCATGTCTAAGACAATTTTGAACCAAATTCAAGCCTAATTAAACCCAATTTTAAACTCAAACTCCAAGCCTAATTTAAATCCCCAATTTGACCATGAGCCAAAATCCCATCAAATTGAATTCTCTAGCCTATCCAATTCTACCAATTTTGGATTCTAAATTTTTCCTAACGTTCCCCAAGATAAAATTGAATCTTCAGTTGGCCTTGACCTAGCCTCAAGCCTAGCCCAAATTCAACTCAAATCAAAATCTCCAATTTGCCCAAAACTTCAAACTCCTCCAATTAAACTCAATGGCCCTTCAATTTTCAACCCAATTGATGCCCAAACACTTCATTAAAATCTTCTACATCAAATTGATCATTCAATTGGGCCAAATCCAAACTCTAGTCCAACCCAAACCTATGTCCAAGCCAAATCCTATATTTTGAACCTAAACCCTAAACTCACTTGGAGCCACTTGGTTCAACCCATCTTGACCACCACAGACCACAGCTGACATTTGGACCCTAAGGACCAGCTTAGATCTTCTTAGCCCACCCTAGAAGTGCCATGGACCAAGGGCCCCATGATTTAGGGGATTCTTTCCCATTTTTGGTCAAATGACCTAAGCCTGAGCTTAATTGAATAAACCCCCATCTCGATCACAATCAAACCTCCCCCTTGGTTCCCTGAGCCAGCTAGCCACCTCCCATGGCCTGGTCGGACGACCTAATGGCCAAAAAACCCCAAAATCGAGAAGACTCCCCCATGGACTAAGCCTCAAATTCACCCATCCAATGTGGTTCAATCCCATTGGCCACTGGCGTCGTTCAGCCCTCCACCTGAGCTCCACTTTACACTCACTGGCCATCCCAATTGGCCACCCCTTCCTTCTCTATTTAAACTACCCCTCTCGCGGCCATGAGGAGAGTGTTGTCAATTACTTGGGGAGAGCCTTGTGAATTGCTCACAGAGCTTTCTTAACCTTCTTGAATTCAACCCTACCATCCTTGGCCATTGAAAGCCACTGCCAAACCCTAATTTTGAGTTCAAAATCCAGGGTTTTTTTGTCACTCCATAAAACTCCCAAAAACTCCAAATTAAAGCATCCAAAAGCTTCTTCAGACCAAACAAGGAAGTTCTCCATCAAAACTCCTCTCTATTTAGCACTCTAACCCACCTCTAGACCAAGGCCAGATCACCCTTCGATCGAAATCATACTTAGACCTTACACCAGCTTGAACAGTCATTTCAAGGAGGTTCTTTGAACTACATAGAAGCTTCCACAAGCACCCAATCAAGACTTCACCTCTTGGGGTAAGGTATATTTCAAAATCTTTAATTTTTCTCTTGGTTTCATCAATTGTGAAGTGCACTTGTATTTCATACAGACGTAACCGTATAGCTAGGTTTACCTTGAGTAGATGAAGCTGTAGAAACAAATTTTGTGTGATTTGGTTGAGTATCGACCGAGATCTTACAATTTTACTGTGGACGTTTCTCGGCTTAGAACGATTGAGGATGATGAACGGATGTCGTCCATTCGCGCGTGTGTTAATCTAACAGTTGATGAGAAGTCGGACAAAAGATCTGCCATGAACAGTCGGACTCGTGGCATGTTGAGGTGTAAAGCACAACGAATAAGAACGTGACGATAGTCTTTTGGAGCCACAATAGGTTGACGTGGATGTCGCATGGATAAGTAGAAAAATAGGGTATTTTTATTTAAATTAATTCATAAACTTTAAAAATCCATAACTTGGTGTAGAAAAACTATAAAAATAAAATAAAAATACCCACATGCTCAGTGAACAGAGGAAAATACTGTGGATCAAAAATAAAAATTATTTGGCATGTATTTTATTTTTAAATAATTAAATAATCATGGCTTTTTTAATTTTAATTAAATAAACAATAATCACCATGGCTTGAAATTTTAAAGGTTTGTTCCACATAACAGTGGGGATGTTCCCTGATTTTTCCAAAGTTAAAGAGCATCTCTAGCTATGAAACCCTATTTTTTAAGCTTAGATGTCTTCTATTTCTTAAAATAATAATATAAATTAAAATATAAATAAAATATAAATTAAAAAATGAGACTTATTTTGTTAGGTTCTCTGTCGTCAGAGGACTCTAGGACAAATATAAAGTGAGTTTAAATATTTATGTACATTATTATAGCTAACTAATTCATTTTAAATCATTAAAATTTAAATAAATATACTAAAATTCAAAAATCATTAAAAAAAAGAACTCATATTGTAAATAATGATCATTTTAACTCATTGTAAATATTTGGAACCCATTTGAATTAATTTGATCACTAAAGTCTATTTTCAAGTAAAATTGGATTTTAGCATTAAAATAATTATAATAAATAAACTATTGTTAGAAAAATCATGAAAATTAATTTTCTAAGTTCCTTTTGATCAAGAGAAAATAGGAAAAATAAAATTTCTATTAAAATAAATAGTTCATTTTTTAAGTTATTTTTTAAATTAAAAATAATTAAAAATTGCAAAAATATGAAAAATGTCTAAAACAGTTCCTAATTATTTCCTGATCCCTTGGGACCCTTTAAAATATTTTTTTCAAATTTTTATAATTTAGTTACATATTTTTAGATGCTAAAAATGTATTTTCCTTAATTTTCATGAAAAAGATTAAAATAAATAGAATAAAAATCATAAAGATAAAAATTTTGTTTCTCTGAGTTCTCTGGACTTAGAGAGATTAAATAAAAAATATAAAAAGTAATTTTTCAAAGTAAAATATATTTTCTATTTAATTAATCACAAAAATCAATAAATAATTATAATAACTAAAATATAATTTAAAAAATAATGAAATTTTGTCCAAGTGGTCATCTGAACTAGTTGAACCTCCAATAATTTTCCCATGAACAGAAACTTTACTTTGATTAGTTAAATAAATTAATATTGAAAAATCTTATTTTCTATTTAATTGATCACTAAAATCAATAAATAATTATAATAATTAAAATATAATTTAAATAATAACAAAATGTTATCAGGTGGTCCTCTGACCTAGGTGAACCTCCAATAATTTTCTCATGAACAAAAACTTTACTTTGATTAGTTAAATAAATTAATATTGAAAAATCTTATTTTTGAGCTAAAATAATTATATAAATTAAATTTAAATTATAAAAAACATAACTTCTCCTATGATATTTTAATTGATCCATGAGTGGGGTACTATAAAAATGTTAAAGTCATTTGAGTTATATTTAATGAGTTATGAAGTGGAGTCGTTGGGGCAAATGGTAATTTTGGATTTTCGATGCCCTAACTAAATTTTATGTTAAGTTAAAAGGGTAAATGTGTAGTTTTTATCATAGTAAACTCTTTTGGATGTTTGAAACATAATGGGTTAAGAGGTAGAAACCAACTCATCACCTTTTTTATAATAAGGGTAAAAATGTAATCTTATAAACTATTGTGGCTTGGAAACTAACTTGATTGGATGATTCTAAGGTAGTGGGCTTAAGTTAGGAAGCTAATGTTTCACTTATTTGAAGCCCCTAGCTGGAGATTAGATGATAAACATGAATTTAATGAGGATTGAATTTCATTTCATTCAATATTTTGGATATTACAAATTTACCCCTAAGATTAAATTTAAGAGCTTAGTAGTGAGTTAGGCTTGATATTTAAACTTGTTTAATGAGGTTTAGAAAAGAAAACTCAATGATTAATGAACACCTCTAAACACTACAAGCCCAAATTTAATGGTGGTTATAAGATCTTTAATTACTTGAGTTAGCCCTTAGGGGCATCTACTTACATAATTCTTAAATAAAATATCAAGTGAATGTCTGAGTACCCTGCTCTTGAGATAATTAAGATATTAAGGTTCGATGAGCATAGGGTATATCAAACCACTGGACCTAAATTAATTTCGGATGATTAAGTGAGCAACATAATAAATCTAAATGAACTTTAAACAGTTCAAAGGTTCTAAAAGTTGTTTAGGGTTATGCCCCGAACACTTTTACGATCTTTTGAATATTTTGAAGCACTACTAGACTTATTATTCTTTGCTAAAAAAAAATCATTCATTAACACTTTTAAGGATCCACCAAGTTATGCCTCGGGACCCGATAATTCACCTAAATCATTAAGCATACCCTACACTACTTATCATATATTAATTGACCCAATGTTCAAAGATTTGAGTTTTCTCTAAGGTATTTAAATTTGGGGATATCTGATTTTTCCACATTTAAGTCTGAGATCTAGGTGATTAGGGCAATGAAGAAAATGTTGATGAGTGCTAAAACGAGAGATAAGATTTGGATTTTTAGAATAGTATCTCCTACCTGAAGGAACGTTAATAAAAGGAGGAGATTGGGACCGGTGATACTATTCGATGAATCTTGTGAAGTTGATTGCCCCTGACACTCTTAGATTGTTTGTAGTCATAGCTCGATCGAAGTAATTAACCTGTGGACTGCATCACTCTACAAAATTTTTAAACAAAAATTCCTTTTGCATGATAAGAACAAATTTTATATGCATGAAAAATAAATTCAAAAAAAAATATCAAGGTCCACGGTTAATCACATAGATTGAGTCTAGGACTGCCCTCTATAGGTTATCAGGTTGGTAGTTGTTACTTAAGGTCTGGAAGCACATAGTCCGGCTCTGAGCCCCCGCCTTTACTAATGTCTTACACCAGTCTCGATCTTTTATATGTGACTACGAGTTTTCTTTTACTTGTGTTTTCCTACGACTCATTTTTTGACTTTTGCTCGTACCAGATGCTTTCATTTACTTTCCTGCAATTTTTTTAAATTTCCTGCAAATATATTAAGTTTTATGATGCTAACCATTCAGCGGTGGTAGAGGCCCAGGTACGTGTTTATATTTTATGCAATGCAATTTTATTCACTTACTTTGTTGTATTTTCCATACCTGCATTTATTTAATTTACCCGCAAAACATGTACCAAAACTGAAAAAATTACAAAAATATGTTTTTAAAATTAAACAACATTTTCAAAACAAAATAACAAAACGACAATTACATAGTACGTCATTTTGAATTTTCAGGAGTCCCTCGGATGAGGTAACCCATGGTTGTTAACGAGATCTCCTCATTTTAAATGAGTTTCACAACTCATTTTGACTAAGTAAGTTGAAGAGAAAATAATGGTACGAGAATGACGGAATCGTGAGATCCTAACCAGTGTTGTTGTAATCAACTTTAACCCCCCCCCCCAATACTT
>JXCR01135154.1:203547-214206 GCA_002079205.1 Phalaenopsis hybrid cultivar
TTAACCCCCCCCCCCCAATACTTGAACAAACCAAAACTTGCACTGCAACACACTTGTTAAAACCTTTTGAGCCCTTAGACATTAGGACTGCTACTTCAACGAGGAGCTTGGAGCCGGCCTTGTGGACAACAGATAGAAGAAAAAAATTTACAACAGCAAAGTGGATCTACAACAACAATCTTTTCGTCAGAATTAAATAACAAGCCATGAGATTTTGAGGTTGTTTGCCTAGTACAACATAAATTCTCACCTTATTTTTAGGTCTTTGCACAATCATATTGTGCAATTTAAGCCCTTACCCGCCTTAGGCTCCAAGGTTGTCTTCTTTTACAACATAAATCCTCCTATCTTCCAAGCTATTTGTGTGATTGTGTCATGCAAATGTAAGCTCTAACTAATAAAATTAGCAGAATAAAACATTTAATAATATATCTTCGAAATTAAAGCCAACACATAGGATAGCTTGGGAAGTCACCAAGGTTCTCCTCAGAATCTGTGGTATCCACTAGTTTTCTCCCTTTGGACTTCATAATAAACGTTCCAAATTTGAACATTTCTCATTTTGACACTCCTTTGTCTGACCTTCAAAAGTCATATCCTTTGAAATTCTTCGAGATAATACTTTCTGATCTAAATCGAGAGATTTTTTAGGTGATATTGGTCATTTAAGATGTAATTAACCATAAGAGTGCCCTTATAAGAAATTTTATAACCCAGCTTAATATAAACCATGTCTAATCCTTCGTATTAGGTAAGGGAAAATTTGTAGGTTAACATAAATTGTTTTGCAGACTAAAATGGATGTTATAAATTCTTTAGTTTATTTAATCGAGTTTCACTGGTAAGTAATGTGTCTATTCCTTGGGATAGATGCATCGCTTACAGTGTTGTGCTCGTTTATTTAAACAATTATATATATGGGATTGGTTCGGTCTCGTATTTTCAAAAATTAAAATATCACTTTCCAAAATTTATATATATATATATATATATATATATATATATATATATATATATATATATATTTCGCCTTCCCAATTTGGCGACCCGACACCAAGCTTTACTTTGGAGGTTATTGAAATGTTATCTTAATATTTTTTGTTGGTAAATTTGTTTGCTTTCTTGCGCTATGGATGTGTGCTTTAGGAAGAATTTGGCTATTGCATGAACATATGAAATCTATAAGTAGTGCCTCAGTGCCACAATGCTTCATTTGCTTAGTATGATAAAAAATAAATATTAGGAGAAAATTATAGATATTTGAGCCGAATGTAACTTAAAATATTTAAATTATACACTTCAAATAAAATAATAGTCTTAACTTTGATCCCTTGCAATTTAATATTTTTTAACAAAAAATAATTAAAAGTGATACAAAAGAATTAAATATTAATTCAATAATAACTAATCTCTTGTTAAATTAATAACTCTTCTAATATAAAGATTAATTGACTAACAATAAAATGAATTCATTAAATATATAAAACTTAATAATTATTCATCTTAATAATTTAATTAAAATCAGTTTCTTTTGAATTATAATATTTTGAATAGTAGTTAAAAAGTAATTGACTATTTCATTTAAGAAAAGTGTTGATATTTAAAACCATTAAGGAAGGCTATACCATATATAATAATTTGCAATGCAAAGAAAAGAGAAAAAAAATAAAAAGAGAAGAAAAAGGAAAAAGGCTCAAAGCTAAAAGATAGAAATTTAAGAGCTTATGAGAAAAAGCTTGAGGTCAAGCTATTAATAAGAAAATAGTATCAATCATCTTTTCTAAAATTTAAAAATTCAAAAACTTCCTTAATTGAACTTTAGAATATTATTTTTTAAAAAGAGAATAATTAAATAAAAATTTTTTTATTGAAAGTATATTTAAGTTATATTGAGAATTCAAATTAATTTAGTCAAATATACATATGAGATTTAAGTATAATACTGTTAAAAGAATGTTTTTATTAGCAATGTTAGGATAACACTTATTATTAACAATTCAAAACTATAATGATATTTGGCACTTTTTTTAATATGTTTAATATGTTGTTAGATTAAAATGCAATCATAATATAAGAGCTACCATGAACTTCAAGAGTTTAAATTTTGGTATTGAATTCTTGAGGGCTAGTAGTATTTATGTTTATAAGAATTTGGTGAGCATAAAATATGATGTGATATAATAGTGTGTTTAGAATATTTTTGTATCATTTTCATACATTTTGTGGCTATAGGTTGTGTACTTATGTAATATAATATTAGATGATATGAAGCTAAGTAGAACGCTAACACCCCGACGCCTAAAGGCAAGCGCCTCAATACTTCAGACAGATTTTATCTGTCTGAAATACTAGGAGTAGAACACTCTAGCACCTAGGGTCAAGTGCCCCAACGATAAGGGATATCACCTCCATGCCTATAGAGCCAACGCTTGCATGCTCAAAATCTTAAAATGATAAATCAGAGTCACAAAATACAATGTCGCCGCACCTCGCTGCCAGCACCATCGCACCCGCTGCAAGTGCCCCATCGCCACCGAGTTAGTTCCCCAACACTTGCCACGGACTAAAGGTAGCTTCTGTGATTTGCTGACAATTTGTCCAATAGAAATACATAAAAACTACAAATTGAAGCACAAGGCTCACTCAAACATGGTGGGGAAGTGAAGTGAAGGCTTTTTCTTAAGAGACCAAGGAGTGTAGGTGACTATGGAGTGTAAAGTGTGAGTATTTATTTGTGTGAGAGTGAATCAAGAAGGAAGTGCAATTTTAAAGGGATGATCACCTTGGAGTGTGAAGGAGGTTCAAACTCGATGTGATCTTTTTATATGTGTAAACTTTGATTTTACTTCCTATAAAACTATTGTGTTTTCATCACACATGTTTAGGAATTATATTTCTTTTTTTTTAATTGATAATGTGAAAGTCTAGTTCATTTTATGTAAATTTCTTAATGAGAATTATGTCATGTTGATGTGCTAACCTTTAAAACCATTTAATTTCTATATGGCCACAAGAAGTTAAAATAAATTGTAATTTAGGACTATTGATTGTAGACTAGAATAATAATTAAGTTAATACATAATTTCTTAATAATATAGAAATTCTGTTATTAGGAGATAGCAACCACATATGAGAATGATGAATCTTAGGAACATTTGCATGATTAAGGGAACTTGATTAAGGGAACTTGACCCTAATATGAGACTTACTATTTCTGTCTCAAAAGAGAATAATGAGTAATAGCCCCTGATTGTCAACAATATTCAGAGAATCTAATGACTAATTCAAAGAAGATTTGTCATGTCACTAGCGCATAAAAACCTTAGCATTCACTTTCAAATCTTAGAATTTTTGAAAATTTTAAATTGAAAACTTTGGATTAAGCTAAAAGATAAAAAAGACAAATAATTAGTCTAGTCTCAAAATTAATAAAGTTCCTTGTGGGCTCAAACACAAAAATTTAAATACTACTTGTTCGACATGTATGCTTATATGATTAACATGTGCATTTCTACATTACATATTAAATTTTTGGTGTTGTTGCCAGATAAAAACATCATTATTTTTAAGTAAGGTAAATATTGATTAAAATTTTTCAAGATTAAGTTCATTATTGTTATGTTTTTATTTTGTATTACTAGATATATTATCATTATTATTTGTTATATCACTAGTACAATAATACCGTAGTGCTACCTTGTTAATGTTGTAGTGCCATTTCGAAAATGTCACAGTGTTATGAGCCTAGCGCCGCAACGCTAGGTTGTATAAATTATTTTTTGCTATATGATTTTATTTATTATTATATGTTCACTTTTTTTTTGTTATTACAATTAACTTTTTTTTTGTTATGGCATTACTTATTCTATCCACACGAACAATGGGTCAACTTATGAAGCCTGAAGATATTTGAGAATCTGCTTAGAAAATGACCACATTATGATCTGCCTGATTGGTTAATTATATAGATTTTTTATAATGGGTTGCTGGAATCATTAAGATCAATAATAAATATTGTAGCAAAGGGTATTTAATGCTAAAATTATTCAACGAGACCTATTTACTGATTGAAAAAATAACTATTAATAATTTTTAATGACATTTCTATTGAGACAACCTATGAAAGTGGTTAGTATACATGAGTAAGATGTGTTATGCATTCTAACTTCAAAATTTGCTACAATAACTATGAAATTAGATAACCTAGTATTGAATTCAATACAAAAATGGATACTAAATCACGATAGTTCTTATGGATAATTAAGAGATCTTACTCATACATTTATGAAGTCAATGATTATAATCAATAATCGACTCAACAACTCTTATTTTACTATCTACAATCTTGGTTAGAAAAAACATCTAAACTTTAACTGGACTAATAAACAAAGTAAAAGAAGTACACAATGGGGTAATAACTAACATAAATTTTTAGTCAACAAGAACAATCAAAGTTATAATTTTGCAATCCTATACCCACTTACCCACCTATATTCACTTCTAATTCTAAGTTTAAAGAAAAAATTTTCATTAAAAGAATTACTGTTAAAAATGGAAAACCAATTGAGAAGCCAAGCTGCAAATAATAAAAAATAATGAGAATTAATTGGGAAAACGAGCAAATTTTAAGTACTAGATCCCAAGGGACAATATCAAGTAACGTTGAAGTGAGTCCAATAGATAAATTGAAAGGGCAGTGTAAAGCTATTAAGCTTAGGAGTGAGAATGAGTTAAAAGTGAAGACTAGAGAGGAAACTATCATAGAAGAGCTTGAGCCTGATAGGTTTTGAGAGAAACATATGTCAGGCATTGGAAATGAAGCCTCAACCAACAGGAAATAACCAAAGAGACCACACCAAATTTCCTTCAAGGACTTCAAAAAAATAAATTTGACCAATAGTTCTCTAGATTCTCAAAAGTGTTCAAAACCTTAATAATCAACATTTCACTTGCTAAAACTAAAGAATAGATGCACAATATATTAAATTCATGAAGAATATACTTAACAAGAAATGTGAACAAGGTGATTATGAGACTATTGCTTTAACTAAAGAGTGTAGTGCAATCCTACAAAAAATAATTCACAAAAACTTAAGAATCTCAGTAGTGGCATTATTCCTTTCATTATAGAAGATAATCTATTTGATAAAGCACTGTGTGAGTGAGGAACAAGCATTAATCTAATATAGACCATTCTTTAATATATCTTATGGGGTTATAGAAGAAGTCCTAGTGAAGGTAGATAAATTTTTCATTCTTATAAATTTTATTATCTTAGAAATCAAGAAAGATAGTGAAATTTTTATGATTTAAGTAAACATTTCTTAGTCATTAGAAGAGCAATAATAGATATGCACAAAAAAAATTAACTATTAAGAAGTGACTTTAATGTATTAAAATCAATGAAGTTTTCTCATAACTCTACTGATGATAAGGGCTATAGAGTAAACTTTGTGGATGGGTATTTTGGAAGACATTTAAATGAAATTTTGGAGATGGACCCTTTAAAATATACTTGATTGAGGATAATTTATAAATACGCAAGAAAGAATTAGCTCTATTATTTGAGGTTATTCCCAGAGTGATGAAAGATAAGTTTGAACCTTTAACAACCTTCAATAGTTAAGACCCCTGAACTCGAACTTAAAACTCTCCCCAAGCACCTTGAGTATACTTTTTAAAAAGAATCTTCAACTTTGCCCATAAGAGGTAAAATCAACGAGTGTTTTAAGGAATTTTAGAAGATCCTTTGATAGGAGCATGGCTGAAATAAAAAGAATAAGGTATTCATTATGTATGCATAAAATTCTTATAGAAAAGGATAATCAACCAAAGGAGACCCTCAAAAAAGCTCAACTAAGTAATGAAAGTAGTAGTGAAAATAGAAATTCCTAAATAGGTAGATACATGAATCATTTACCCTATTAAGATAATTTATGGGTGACATTAGTCCACTATGAGAAAGGTGGATTGACTATAGTTGAGAATGATAAGAAAGAACTCATACTTGAAAGAAATATCAGTGGCTGGAGAATTTTTATAGACTATAGGAAATAAACACAACTACTAGTAAGGATCATTTCCCCTGCATTTTTTTGGTCAAATGTTAGATAGGTTGGTAGAACATCCTTACTTTTGCTTCTTACATGATTACTTGGTATATCATCAAATTCCTATAGCACCAAAATAACAGGAGAAAACCACTTTCACTATTTCTATGGAGCATTTTGACTTTAGGAGAACGCCCTTAGGTTTATGCAATGCCCTGCCTTTCAAATGTGCGTAGTGTCCATTTTTTATGACTATATTGAGCAAGACATTAAACTATTTATGTTGATTTCTCTATGTTTGATATAATTATTTGATACATATCTTGACCATCTTGTAAAAGTGCTGCAAATATGTGAAGAGATAAACTTAGTGTTAACTGTGAGAAATGTCATTTTATGGCCATTAAGAGTATTGTTCTAAGACATAAATTTTTTAAGAAATGTATAGAGGTAGATTGGACTATAATTCAAGCTATAGAAAATTTGTCCACACCTATAGTTGTTCTTGGGATTATGAATTTTTTAGGGCTTCCTGGATTCTTTTAGAGATATATTACAAAATTCTCTAAAATTACTAAACCTTTATGTCACCCATTAAAAAAAAAAATAGTTCCTTTTTTTTACAATGAGTTTCTTGAAGCTTTTAAGCTTCTTAAGCAAAAGCTAATCACCACACCAGTTATTGTAGCACCTAATTGACATTACACTTTTGAACTAATATGTGAGGTGAATGATAACATTGTAGGAACGATCCTTGGACAAAAAGATTGAAATGACTTTCCATGGCATTTACTATGCTAGCAGAACTCTCAATAATGCACACATTAATTACACTACCACTGAAACTAAGTTGCTAGCTATAGTATTTTCATTTGACAAATTTTAGTCCTGCTTAATTGGTATAAAATTAAAGTTTATATAGATCATTCTATGTTCTAATATTTTATAGCTAAGAAGGAATCTAAGTCAAGTTGTATTGAATGAATCTTTCTTTTACAAGAATTTAATCTAGAGATTTGTGATAGAAATGTTGCAAAAAATTAAGTAGAAGACAATAGTTTTTTGGCTTGAGCAAAAAAATTATGAGATTTAGCATAATGATATCAATGAAAGAATTGAAAAGAACATGGGCTTACATGGATATATTTGTAAACGATACAATAGCTCATATAGGAGCAAGAATAAGAACTACAAGACTTTGATGCCCGACTACAAGCATGAACAAAAGTTCTCATCAAACACCAAAACTTAAATAAACTATAAACTGCGTGCAAGAAATTTGACAATGATTTAAGCATGCAATAAAAGTTTTAAATGATAGGCAATCAACACACATATACAACAAAACCAAATGTTATCTTTATGAAATTTAAAATGAAACACTACACAAATGAGGGTGTTTGCACAAATAGTCATACTCTCATAATTCCAAGCCTACAAGAATTCTGAAGGCTATTTTCAACTAGAATAAATGCCTCAAAATTCATTGAAGTATCATGAAGGTTATGCAAATACACCAAACAAATGTGAACATCATCAAAATTGAATGTCTTCATGTCCTCCAACTAAAGTGCTCAATGCTCAAACATATGGTCAATGAATATTGTGCATACTAATAAAAAATTAATTCAAATAGTCTCGCTTCTAAAAGCATGTCATCAACTAACATTTTTTATATGGGCTTTAACTAACATGCTAATGCTCGATAATAGGTCTAAGTATACAATACAGATGTAAAATTAACTCGAATTATCTTCATGTCCTATAACCAACGTGTTAAAGACTCAATTATAATAAAAGAATGCTATGAAGACTAGTATAAAATGAACTCGAAGAATATCTATATGTTCTCCTACTAAAGCATAAAATGCTCGAACTTATAGTTTAAGAATGTTACATGGACAGTCATAAAATGAATTTAAATTATTTGCATGTGCTCCAACCAATATATTAAAATGTTTAAACTAACCATCAAAAAATATTATACAAATTAAAGAAAAAGAAATAAATTAGAACTTAACCCCCATCTTGAAAGCATGCAAGAACAATTGTTTAAACGTAAATTCATAAAACTTCACACTCTCAATCAGACTACCTTACTATAAAACAATGTCATAAATCTCACTTTGAAAGTATGATCATCCTATAACAACTAAAATTGACATGACTAAATCCCACTTAACAAGTTCGATCCAACTCCAAAGTCTAAATTGATAAGACTTCAATCTTGTAACAAGCATCATCATGATAAAGCTTATAATGACAGGAGATCGAATTTTACCTTTACATAAAACCTTCAAAATTTCTTTAAAATAAAATTCATTTTTAAAATATAAACTCTTGATTTCAAATTATAAGAAGCAATCATGAGGTTAAATATACAAGCTCGATTCTTAATACATGGAATCGAATAGACACAGTTAATGACAAGATGAAATTTAAATAAACTCAAATCACATGCAAAATCAAAGATCATGTCCTTTACGAACAAAATCTGTAATGTAAAAAAAATATATATCTAAATTATCCTCTGCAGGATAGGAAAGAGATAGGGCCGACAAAGTTTAAACCAATCATGATGACCACAATAACAAGAATATTCAACCAAAGAGTTCATTTTTAACATAAAAACTCTAGAGTTCGCATTTTTAAGAAAGTTCCAATGACAGGAGATATTGGTCATTAAAAGACCGTTACACACACACACACACAAAAATGCACACACATATCCAAACACCCTAGTGCGTGCATATTTACATATAAAAATATTATTAAATATTATAAAATTAAAAATTATTCAAACAAAATCTATTATTTAAAATAAAAATCATAATGATATGATAAATTTAAAATACACTATGTATTCTACAATTTTAATAATTAACCATAAAAAAAAAATTTTCCTCACTGCAAAACAAAAATAATTTAAGCATGTGTTTACACCATTGAAAATCCTCGAATCAAACCTTAAACTTTCCGCCAAATAAATGGAAAACCTCTAGGAAAAATCTAAAATCTAATTTTATCTTAAAATATTTGACCCGAAACCATACAAACTCGCTGGCAAGGCATGAATTCTTTAAACCCACTTTTAGCACCCTGATGAATCCTATTATAAGAAAATATTTCTCATCATAAAATTCTAAATTCTGGGTTATCAAAGATAAGTGTAGCAACAGGAAAACATAATTGTCAAGGAATAATCATAAACAAGGCTTTAGTAATTATATTTTTTTTGGAATGGCAGATAAATGTCACCTCCTAAAAGAGCTCTTAGGGGTGGTGGGCAGCCCAGAACTTAAATACAGCTTTTCGGCCCTACACCTAACAAATGTGGGACTTTTTTTCTATGACATTCTCCTCCACACAATCACATTACACCCTCGTTACGGATCGGCTCCACTGAGGGTCTCACTGGACCATGGAGAGTCCACAGACCTGGCAGACAGTTATCTGCTCTGATACCACTTGTCACCTCCCAAAAGAGCTCTTCGGGGTGGTGGGCAGCCCGAGACTTAAATACTGTTTTTCGGCCCTACACCTAACCGATGTGAGACTTTTAGTCCATGACATAAAGCTCTAGATTATATCCCCCCAACATTAGATTTATACTTGTAACACCCACCGCTTCAAAAAATAAATAAATAAATAAAATTTGACAGCGATACCCAACAGTAAGTGAATGGCCAGTAAAATGAGTGCTCGCATAATCGTTATCAAATTTATCTTGAATGACATTTTTTTTCTTCACTTACATTGATTACAAAGCACTCTAACAATAAACACAATGAGCAAATAAAAATACCTACGGGTGACAGCACAGCTTCTAAAATGATGAATAAAAGTACAAATCGGCTTAGACAATTAATTGTTCACAACAAACAGGAGATGGAGAGATTGTGAAGAATTGTAAAGAAAAGGGATAGAAAAATAAATGATGAAGAATTTGTACACTCATTGTTGAAATGTTTCTGAAGGCAAACGAGGTCCTAACGGATGAGTCTCGTCGCTTGTTTCAGAAACATCTGTCGACCTACCTGACGATGGCTTGGCGCCGAAGGATGCAAGATTCTTTAGCCATGACGCCTGCAATCTAGGAGTGGTTCCTTCTCTGTTTGAGTCAGTTGAAGGCTCTGGAGAGGCTTGTAAATTTGAAGCTTTGCTTGCAAGGAATCTATAGGCCACTTTACTTGCTGTTATGATCTCATCTTTTGCCCTCCTTAGCTGGAATTAGAAGGAAAAAACATGAAGAGTCAGTCAAATGCTAAAAACAGCAATTCACCATCTTTTAGATAATTTATCAGTTTTAGCGATCAATATGTTTTTATAAATAAAATAGGACAGGCCAATTCAATAGTGAACAGGTTTCCTCCGGCCGATTTGGTCCAAGTCCAAACCCGGTTTCGCACAAAATAGCGGTTGTACGATGAAAACAGTTTGATCTTTTATGAATCACTTGATTTTACTATTGATTAATTTTTTTTGCTTTTTTTTTAATTTTGATCAAACGGCTAGAAATAAAAGATTAAATTTAAAATAGAGAAAATAATTAGATATCATATCCCAAAACTTTTTGACTTAGAATTTCATAATAATAAAGAGAGAAGTT